>QFEL01002667.1:0-29640 GCA_003316195.1 Neoboletus brunneissimus
TTACAATGATTGAAAGTTGGAAAGGAAGCAGTGGTCTCAGGAGTTTAAGAGATTCTCTGACAGTGACGGATGCGAAGACGTTGCAGATAGGAATAGTCATGAAATATGGAACCAATTTATACTGCCGTGTCGATTGTTGATATCATGTCCACTCCTGTAGACTGCGCAGAAGTGTTCACTAATTCTCATTATGGGCGAGCCGCCCAGATGAGAGCTGCCAGTGGACCTGGGTTATACCGGTGCATGCAGGCGAGACGCGAGGCGTTGGCAGACTGGCACCGATGCAGGGCATCAGGGCAAGACTTCCCGGCGGCTCCCGGGGCCCAGGCGAGGCAAAAACAAAGCGTCACACCCCACTGCGGAACAGGAGGCTCAGAAGGAGATCTGGATGAAATTTGTTAGAATCATCTACAGTAATTCGAAATAGATTTAGAGAACAGGCCAACGAAGCTACTCAGAGAACTTATCCACCATGTGACGCGTCCACAAGTCGTAGCAGGTAAAGGATCCGAAATAAACTAGAACTTCGAAAATTTTGATCACCTTGCCTCCTGGCTGTCTCTTTCATAAACCGCGACGTGGTCACAAATTAGTACAAAGACCCACACCGCCGATCAGGATTCGGCAGAAAAGTCAGTGGCCTGCCGCCTGCGGTTCGCTGTAGACTCGTCACATATGTCCAGCAGATTACGTAGCCAGGAGAGAAGTCCGGCAGGCCTTCTCTTTCGTTTCATAATTCACCTCGCGGTCGCCAGCCCTCTCTGCTGACGTGTCCCGCATTTCCCGGGCATGAATTTCAATGTAAGCATCACAAACACATTCTCTGATCTCCCGAATGCATTGTCACAAAGTAGATCCCTAGATGAAATTAACTACATTATTCTGTAAGTATTTTGTGTACTTTCCTTGTTTACTTTTAGACAGCACTCCAAGTCTAACTAAACATCCAGGAAAATGTTCTGAGAGACATGTAATTCCCCCAACAAACAATTCCTGGGCATGATTCGGTAGTCGCCGGACAGGTTTGTCGACGTCTTCTCGTCAACAACGTCCGAAGTCTTATCGAAATGAAATACCGGGTGGAGTAGCCGGTTTCTTGCAGGCCAGCCTTCCTTTGACTGCATGCTCGCCATATTGATCCGCGGAATCCACACAGTTACGCCCTCCTCCGCTCGTTCTGCTGGATAGGTTTGCAAGGAGGTTCGTTGTACTTATTCTACTCCTCACTCAGGCCTGCAAAGACCATTGGTTTAGAGGGTCACTTAGTCTGCGCTCTCTGCGATCTGGTCTGCACATGTGCGCGATATGGCTATAGAGTGGGATTCCTGTCAGACGTTCATTATTCATGCACCACTTCTCAAATGTGTTGCCAAGGTTTGACTTCACTGATGGCACGGTGTTTTTAATAGGCGCTTATCGTGGTATGAGGGATCCTGTGCCTGGTGCACATTCCAGAAGAACCAGATTGGACTGAAGGGCAACCCCGAGAGATGGACGTGAAACAGGACACTGTCCAACGAATCAATGTTTCCCCACCACCTGAGGAAGCCCCACCCGTAAAGCCGCTAGCTGACTGTAAGTCTCAATAGTCCTTATAACTGACGTAGTCGTGAAAAAAGTTTTCAGAGTCTAGCGAAAATGAAACCCCAACCTCTACAGCGCATCCCTCCCGTCGTTCCAGGAATTTCAAGTAGTCCCGCACACTTAGGATCCACAGATTCACCAACCAAGCAGACCCCAGGGCAACAAGAAAATGTAAGATTGAACAGTCTTCTATTCCATTCAGCTATTCAACGTTTTGTCTGCAGGACACCGTCGATGTTTATGCTCCAAATATCGTCATCTACGGCGAAACCGGCGTTGGGAAGTCGTCCATCATCAATCTCATTGCTGGTCAAGAGCTCGCGCATACTTCAAATGACGCTGTCGGATGTACGTTCCAACACCAACGGCACATCGTCGAATTGAACGGAATGTCGTGCGCTATTTGGGACACTACGGGGCTGGACGAGGGAAGCGAGGGGACAGTCCCTGCAGCCCTGGCGGAGAGCAATTTGAGATTGTTGATCGAAGACCTGGCCAACACGGGGGGCATCCACCTGGTCGTCTATTGCATCCGCGCCGCAAGGCTTACGAAGGCACTCAAGCGCAACTACGACCTATTCTATGTCACAGTCTGTCGAAAGAAGGTGCCTGTCGCGTTGGTCGTGACCGGCCTGGAGCATCAACAAAGCGAGATGGAGACATGGTGGACTGCAAACGAGATGGTGTTGCGGCGATACGGAATGCGGTTCGATGCGCATGCGTGCATAACAACACTTGATATCGAGGATCGTGTCATACAGCAACGGCGCCTTCATTCGCAGAGACTTCTGCGCGAGCTCGTAGTCCGGTACTCCAGGCTCCCATCTTGGAAAACAGATCCATCTTTTATATCGTCTGTCTTGCCTATGTTCCGCACTGCCCTCCGCAGGACGATAGTTGCCGGTAGAACGAAGAAGAGCACAGCCATTCGGAGGGTGATTAACTGTGATATGGTGTCTGCCCGCAACACTTCCGCATCCATCCCCATCAGGCTCTCATCAGACATACTCCTGTGGGGAACACACACGGAACACGTTCAGATAGAGGGTCTGTCATACGAGTTTATTTACGTGGACAAGCGTGCGCTGGAGATGCACACTCCCCAGGTGCGACCCGCCGGGCCAATCGGCGTGGGCTCAAGTGCGGGCGTACTCGTCTTCTACACCTCACCTCTGGGGAATGGCGTTATCCCGCCAGAGGAAATCAACATGCTGGAGGTGTTTTATGACATCGCGGGTGGACAGATATATCCCATGATCGTCGTGCTGCGGGACTGTGACAACGAGGAGCGAGCAGCCAGGGAGTGCCAGAGTATTCTTGCCTTGCACCGCAAGAACATCCAGGCATACTTTACTACCCTTTCCGACCAACACCTGAACGAGATGATCGGGAGACTCTGCATCGAGCACGTCGAGGTAAAAAGCCCCATAGTCTACAGAGCTTGCGCGGCTACTAAGCAATGGGTTGTGGCTGCGTTTGAAGCGGTCATATCGGTGGACTACATTCATTTCCGGCGGAAACATAGCAGTGGGATCGGTGCGACGATGTAGTTCGCTTCAAGTGCTTGACTGTTTGGTTGTTACTGAGGTCCCGCTTTGCATATCTGTTTTTCCCTCAGCTTTTCTTCCCTTCTTTCGCTCTAGCAATCGTTCTCTATGCTTACCTCGCCTATATTAGGGGGCCACCGTTTTTCTACAACGTGTGCCATAGTGTGGACGCAATGTAATAACCCCCATGTATGGTTTGTGTAGTGCTCATGGCCGCACACAGCTAACATTACACCCTGCAGAAAACATAAGGGATTTCAGGAACACTACATACGTCTGAGCTACTGGAGTATTCCTATGACGTCCGGGGTTTGGGTCGCAGAGCCTGAGTCCTGCCCACCGTCTACCAGAGTCTCGTCGACCCGTGGCTCAGATGGCCAAGTAACTGACTGTTGGACTCATTTCCAGTCATCATACATTTTCCCCCTAGTGAACCAAGCCCATTACAGTCATCCACTACCGTTGTACAACTTGGTGGCTTCCCTGGCTAGCTCCTTCGTCAACCCACAAAGATTCATGAGGTTCTCAACCGTCGTCTTCCCTGCTACACGGCCCGTCTCCTCGCCCCCTTTGTCGGCAATTGATCGGAGACGTAACCTTCCGGCATAGCTTGAACTACTAGTCTAGATTCCGACTGTTTTGCACTGAACCCTGAGTCCTCGGGATCGGTAACCCCTAGAGATGTGGTACATGCATGAGCTATCACATTCCCGCTCAAGGCCTTGAGCAAGCCTTCGCCGTTCATTTTCCACATTTGTTCAGGTGGCTCCTGGTCCTTGAGGTGGGTGACGACGACCGCGACTGGAACTTGCCAGTTCTTAGAATAACCCATAGCAGCTCAGTTCCGATTGGGTGAGCTTGCCACGTTTCTTGACAAAGACGAGAATGTCAACGCCACTTTGCCTAGACAAGTTACGAATGAGCTTAACGGAGTTCACTACAGCTTTTCTGGTGGTATTGTGGTCCTTCCGCACTCCGTTGAAACCCACGGTGTCCCAGATAAGGAACTGTTTCTTGGGGTGTCGATTATGTATGAGGAGGAGTCCAAAGTACAGGATGCTATGTCTGATGTGACTTGGGCAACAGGACGTCCAGCGATGAGATTGATAACCGAGCTCTTTCCGGCACCTGCTTTCCCAAAAAAAGAGTACGTTGGCGGATCGCTGTGGTTCGCTGAACTTCTCTACTGATGTCGTAGCATCATGTTTGCTCATCCCGCAGTGGGTGGCGATGTCGAGGCCCCTCGAGGGAGGCTGCCTCATGAGACGAAAGGTTAAGGCGCAGGGGAACCGGGATTACAATGTTAGCACAGTTCGCCAAGAGGGCCCCCGGTGTTTGTCGGGACTGATCACAGCCAGTCCGAACCGTGGTGGTGTATGCAACTGGGATAGATTGGACAGGGATACCAGTCCTGGTGATGATATAACGCTGATTGTAATCCCACCACCGTTTGTCGGGGATGTCAAAGTGGGTTACGACGGAGGCTACTAGAACACGACCGCCAAAGAAAAATCGTTAATCAACCAGCAGAGGCTACGAAGCGAAGAGGAGATTTCATCCTTGTGTGCACAGAGAAGGATAAGGTCGACCCCATCAGGGAGGTCTCGCAGGATGGCATGTGCTTGTTCGTAAGGTGAGAGAGGACTGATGTCTCCCCCTTGGGGGGGGCGGAACCCCGTCGTGTCTCATAAACAGAATGGCCTTTCACCAACGGATATCAGGTAGCATTGGGGTCGCTTAGTGTAAGGCTCCATGTTTGTAGACACTGACGCAATTGGCTCCTCGGCAAGATTGATCATCGAACTCTTCCCACACCCAAGGGCGCCGAATAACATGGTATCAATATCAAATGTAGGACTTCGACGAAGAGTCAGATGTTAGCAAGAAAATCATGACGGCAACACACTTGGGTTGCAGTACTTGCTGTAGCCTATCTCTGGAGAACGACAGTACTCCCCGGGCCGATGGCCGATTTCCTGGAACTCGTGGAGGCCAACATCGCTCCATAAAACCCCAGACAACGTCCGGAATAATAGGCCACGATGGGCGCGGTGGATTCTGGAGTTCCCCTGATTTTTTGCGAACTCTGCGTTGCTCCACGGGCGATTTTCCAGAAAGGATCTACAAGTGTAATTTAGGAGCGGAAGGTTGGACAACTGGACAACATACGAAGAGGATGATACCGCCAAGAGAGTAGATATCGCTTGCGAGCCTAGTTTCGTAGTCTGCCTCAACCATGAGATCCTGGAATAGCTCGGGATACCGTAGCTCCAGTGCAACCCACATCACTGCGCCAGGACGAATGGTGTTAGTCCAAAAGTAACTCAAATCCTTCTGCGGGCTGAAAGTTGGAGAGAAACCACAATCGGTGAGGCGCGGGTTATGATCCCTATTAATCAAGATGTTCCTCTAAAAGATATCAATCAGGCAGTCGACAAGTCAGTGACGTACTGCAACCCACAGGGTGGAAATCCCCATGAACAATGGACTTTGAATGTACTGCGGGACGGTGTCACTGTGTCATACAAACCCGTCACAAACCAGAGTTCTTGAACCTACGGTACTCTAGCCCGGCAGCAGATCCTGTAATCTGTGACACAATCATAAGCTGGATCTCAGCCCCAGAATCACTTGTACTCACGAGTCGAATGCGACCAGGCAGCGAAAGCACATTTTCATACGGTCTGACACAATCGGCTAGCATTCCACATGGCATCCACATCGAAACCATGCAGGGATGATCGGAACTGAAATCTTCGCCGAGCGTCGTCCCCAGAAGCGGGACAATGTTGGGGTGGTCTAATCTTTTCCATATCCCAGGCTCGCGTCTGATCTTCTAGAGTGTCATCAAAAGTCGGCGAAGCTTGTGGCAGAACAATGTTGTGAACTCACTCACAAGAGCCCATTCCTATCAGCTGGATCCAAGGAACTAGGGAAGGGAATGGCCTTGACTGCAACCTAAAGAAACAAGATTGGATAAACCCCGAGCTAAGTGCGAGTGCAAGCACGCTAACCTCCCCGTTCCGTGCACACAAGCAGCGATACACGGTACCAAAATAACCTGATCTAGACAAACGCTTCGAACTCTGCTGAAGGGCGTCAGTGAGGTCCAGCAGATCAATTACATCAACTGGTAGAGGTGTAGCCGTTGGACTGGACAAACGCGAGTCAGTGTCAAGTGAACATCCAAGGTGCAAACATAGTATGCTGATTCCATTATATGGAGGTTAGCAGATAATGTGGAAAGCTATGGAGCATAGAAGGATTTTCAAGCCAGGATCGAGTTCTTTAGTTGGTTGTTATTGGGACTAAGCCACCGCGGCAGCAAAAACTACATTGCGAGGCCGACGTAAGCGCTACAGATAACGAGACTAAGGTGCTTATCGTGTGGGAGGTTGCCCTAGTCATCAGGCAATTACCGACGGCCGCCCTGTGGTGGGTGGTCCATAGGCGTATCGAGATCACAGAAGACTGGATGAGGTTGAAGATGTTCCGAGATCGTGAGCCTAGTCTAGCAGTGACCCCAGCACAGGTTCGTGTTCACGGAGATTGTATTGGTGGGGAAGATCCCTGGTCAACGTGCCTCTACGCAATCAAGACCCATGCAGCAACTCCGGGTACCGCCGATAGCGCTGTATCTCCCTGCGGTCAACCTGAGGTGGTTAGGAAAAACTTCCTCTGACATCTCTTCGTCCACCACTTTACTGTCAACGTGGAGTCACGTATCCGAGAATATTTAGATGTAAACCCAGGAACACTGATACCTTTCCGCTGGGACCAACCACAGGTGCTCCACCTTGGCACCGACAGCATGGTCCTTGCGCACGCGCCAATACGATAGCGTTTCTGATATGAACTTGAACCTAGTGACTGAATCGGAGCTGGCGTACTGCCAGCGACTGCCCAGAATGTCAACATTTGTCTCGGCATCTCCCGAGCCTCAAGGCCTCACCGATCATCTTCTGTACTTTCATGAGTCTTCCATCGGAATGCATTGCCTCGGGCCAGCCTTAGGCTAACCTTCCACATGACAAGCGCATTAATGTTGCCACAAGTATCTGACGAGTCCCGGCCGGAGGCTGGCCCCCCTGCCAAGATAAAGAATCGGAAAGGAAACCCTATCCGAGCTCCTCGAGCACACTTTTACAGCCACATTGTACGAATACCCTTCAGCTGATCCCATGAAATGAAGAGTCAGGGTATGTCGTCGTCTTGGTTATTCACTTCGCTCTGACACGCATTAAGTAATTCTGTAGCTCGACGGGATATTCACTGCACAGTGCAGGTTGATCAATCAGGCTGAAGACTGATCCCAGATCCGCAACATTACAGGACCAGCGAGCACCATGGCGATGCTAGTAAAATCCATTGAAGGGCAATACTTTGTGCAGAATGCTTTGCAGAAAGTAGCATGTATATTGGCACACCACAAAAATACTCACGAGCTAGCATTTTATGTGAATTGTATGATGTAGCGAGAACAACCCAATCAAACCAAAATGCATTTCGGAATCCATTGATCGGTAACGAACAAGGACCTCAGGAATGCGAGACCATCTAATACCGTCATATTTGTTACCATCATTCTTAAGTAACACATGCCAATGAAATCCGAAACTCACTCATCCCCACTGACCACAATCGAAAAGTCCCCTTCCTCCTCTTCCTCCTCCAAATTCACGATCAAAACATACGTTGTATTTCCTGTCGTTGTCGTTAGTTCCAGATTAGGTGCACTGTCCGTCATACGTCAGACCAAAAACGGAAGAGAAGGAATGGTGCAAGGGGAAGACGTACCGAGCGCGCACATCCCATCATTTCAGCGCAGGCGTTGCTGCTTCCTCTCCATCATCGGTAATGTTCTGCACAGGTACTGCCTTCTTTACCGATTTACATCCAGACCAGTCAGTCCCTCCGGTTCCTACCAGGATATACAAAAAAGAGAAAGGACACTCACGCTGCCCTCATTTGGAAGCATCCTCGTTGGTGCAGGCGTCGCCTGTCCTTGGGTAACTCGTCGTCATCATTGTCATCCGAGCCCGATACTCTCCGCCATCTAACACATCAGTCATCTACCCTCGGCACTTGAAAAAGCACAACACAGCACAACACGCACTCGCTCTGCTTCACCTTGCCCTCTCCCTTGTCAGCCCTCCTCGCCTCCGACATGCCAGATTCGGCATTCGTATCCTCTACCACGCTGCTCACTGTCGTCTCCGTCATTACACCCCCCGATCACCTATAGCCATATCACCGTCAGCATCATCTTTCAACACAACCGTGCACGATAACGCGCAAAACATACCGTTTCCGTCCCCTCCCTTTCATCAGTATTTCCACCTCCTCTCTATCATCCAACGGTATGATACCATCCAAAAATTTGAATAAGGTATCGAGCAACTCGAGTTCCCGATACTCTTTCTCGCTCAAGCCGAACAACTTCTCTGCGTATTTCTTGCTGATCGTTGCGTCGAATTTAGTAAGCGCGTTGTGTGCAGAGATATCTCGGATTGATCGGTGCTACAGTAGAAGTCACATGTATGAGAGAGGAGAAAAGAAAACCAGAACATACCGTAAAGACGTTCTGTACCAACAATTTCAACGTTCGAATCTTGTCATCGTCCACCGTCTCGGGGAGATGCAACTGTCCCAGGACCTGACACAGCACCTTCTTGTCCTCCTATACGTCATGAACACCATCAGCGCACACGAAACGACATCAGAAGAAGATATAACGCGACGCACTTTCCGTATCATCCGTGAACAACGCCATGAGAACATCCCTGCCGAATCAAGATGCACCCCGTCATCAATTGTCTGACCCTGCAACTCACTACGCAGGTCATTTCACACACGTTCCACAAAGCGCGTGCACGAAACAGACAACTCACCTGATTTTTTGCGATCCGTCCAATCGACAAACATTCCCATAATCTGGGCAGGTGACACAATTTCTTGATCATCGTCCAAACCACGCGTCGCAACTGCGAGCTGTTCGAATGTCGGTATCGAACCCTATCGTCATGCGTCCATGTTGATGAGGGTGCATAAGTGCAGACCAAGGAGAGGAACACGAATCAGAATCGAGAGCCTCAAAAGTCAAAGCCAGCCAAGAGATCGATATGCTATACCTGGCGCATCCAATTCTGGTTCATGCTCGACGAATAACAATACACCAGAAAGAAATAGGCCATACGCTGTCTTGGCTCTTGATTTTTGGCTGTGTCGGGCGAGAGATAAGCTACCACGAGACTCTTCAAGACCTAATGTACGCATGGCACATATGCGTCGTCAGAGAGCACTACTCAGATATCTTGGATGGATTGATGTACCCGCTCGTCCGATGTACAACAACACCTGAACCTTTTCCCCATCTTCCACATCGAGTACGTGTAGTAAAAACACGACGATGCGTTCGCCCTACCCATCACCAAGACATACATCGGATCAGCTTTGTGATGTCGACGAAAAAAAAATGGTGACCAAAGCATACAGGTATAACGTACCCTGATTCCATCCTTGCCCAAGAGATCCCTTTCATGCATCATCAGCATGTCAAACGCGATTTGCAATACGCGCGTATTGAACACCGCGGACTGCACTTTGCAAAAGGAAGAGCTGGAAGGAATCGAGAGCCATCCGCTATAGATCGATGTCCAGTTTGCACATATGTTGAGAGGTAGAGAAAGGAGAAAGGGCTTACACGTGCAATGAGGCAGCACAACCCGAGGCATACGAGCCCCTTTTCACGGAGTGCAAGCTCCTTCCGCTTTACGGCTGGTACGATTAGTTCACCCAATATACCTTCCAGTGTCGAATTCTCTTCAAGGGTCTGAATGCATCATCTTTGAGTGAGACTCTGAGGGTGGAGAAGCCGACGCACCCCGTTCACGCGCTCCAGCATGC
Source organism: Neoboletus brunneissimus (assembly GCA_003316195.1). Lineage (NCBI taxonomy): Eukaryota > Fungi > Basidiomycota > Agaricomycetes > Boletales > Boletaceae > Neoboletus > Neoboletus brunneissimus. The sequence continues at coordinate 10,038 of QFEL01002667.1, forward strand.
CGATGCAGAGAGACAAACATCGGACGTCAAGCGCGTCCGCTCGTGCTCCTCGGGAGGTTTTGGCCCCTTGGGTGCCTTGACAGCACTCTAACTGGCATCGTCTTCTTTCCCGTCATCGCCCTCGCCCTCACCCTCGCCATCTTTCTCTCGCTTCCCATCCTCGCCCTCCTCCCCGTCGCACTCATCTCTCAGCTCATGTACCACCCCGACGACAACCCGCATCAGATCCCTCTCACTTGGCGACAACGCTGTCAGCACGTCCAAACATCGCGCCACCAGTCCCTTAGGCAAACAATATCCCGCACAAGCTAAAACATTTTCCGCCGTCCGATCTCGTCCGCATAGCCAAGATCCACCGCAAGCCTGAGCACCCCGGTAACCACGAACCCCGCACCGAGAAGCAGGTCGCCGAGCGCATGGAGCGCACGCTCCTGCGAGACGGCATCGAGGTCTCCTTGGTTATGGCGTTTGTTGAACATTTTGGACCGGTAGGCGAAGTGGGTCATGACAGGGAGGGACAATTTCAACTTTGCCTCGTCGTTGGTCGTAATACTATGCTCCATGCATACACACACTGAAAATGCCTTTTCAGGGGTTAACGTGTCGGATAAGGAGTCTGAAGTGCGTGTCACAGGTCGAGTGAACTCATGCCGCGGCCTCACAAGGGCGCCTTTGAAAAATATGTTGACATGTATGGCAAGCGTCGCCCTCGAGCGCACGACGGAGCGCACGTTCCTGCGAGACGGCACCAAAGTCTTTTTGATGTTTGTTGTAGACGTTTTAGATCCGGAAGGCAAAGTGGGTCATGACGGGGAGAGATACCTCCAACTTTGCCTGGTCGTTGGTCATGATACAGTGCTCCGCGCATACACGCGCTAAAAATGCCTTTTCAAGGGTTAAAGTGTCAGAAGTGCATATTGCAGGTCAAATGACCTCATTCCATGGCCTCACAAGGGCACACATACGCACCTTTGAGCTCGAGCTGGTCGAATATGTCGACGCGCGTGGCAAATATGCTCAGCAAGGCATCTTTGGCCACCGTATTCTCGTTGAGGTCAAATAAGCCCAGGAGCGCTAATACGTCGTCCATCACACCACCTCCTTCCTCGGCCTTTGTCGATCCCCTCACAACGTCGACCCAGGCGCCGAGGAGCGACTCTGTGGCAGCGCGGACGACAGGCTCACGGTCTCTAGCCTATTTCGGATAATGAACACCCTCTAGGCAATGGTGAGTATGCGTGGGTGAAGGGGAACTGTAGCAGAACCATCCTGGCTCATACAAATTTTTTCAAGCACAGCGGGATAAAGGAGGCATTTTCTTTCTTTATCTCTTGGGCTTAAACGTCATGTATAGCACTCCCTACTGCGAAAGCCAAACACACCCACCTTTCATATTCAACTAAAGGACATGGGCACCGACAAACTTGATGACTCCATGCGCCTGGGCGACATCCTTCTTCATGACGATGACGCAGCAAAGGAGTTCAATGAATGTGTCTTCAAAGAACCACTCGCCAGTAAGCTTGATTCCCCCTCTGCCATCGATGGACTCTGAACGTGGCGGCGTCGACATGAACTTTGTGGAGTGCGATGGTGCTTTTTTGGTGGTTTGCGCTCGTTGTTTGGACTTGGTCAAAATGATTGGCAGCGCGTCTGCGACAGAAGCTGTCCAGGCTGCCTGACAACGGTGAACATCAAGAAACCAAACTGGGAGGGGGGGACACCGAGTACGAGGTGTGTGCACATATCAGACTGGGTGTACAGCTGGCACATGGAGTAGGTTGGAAGGGAAATCCAGTCGGAGCCGTCCTTCCACTCTCCGAGAAAAGCAGAAAACAGTAGGTCTATGCTGCTTATTGGATCTCTTCACAGATATCGGCTGAGATTGGAGTCTGTGCCAGCTAGTTCCGGCGCAGTGGTGCATGGGATCCAACGCAGAAGTTCCGAGAGGGCATGGGTTACATAAGAAGCCTCCTCGAACCTTCTGCTCAGGGCCTGCCTTCACCCACCCTGTCTGGATCGACCGGCTGCGCCACACCTGTTTGCTGAGCCACCGTTGCTGCTGCTGACAGGCCTCTCATTCAATGTGCATCAACTCCCCCTGAAAATGTTTGGTCGGTAGTTGAACAGTTCACCTGGGCAACCCTAGAAGGATCATGGACCATTGGTGGTTGGGGTAGCGACTAAGCCCCTGGTGAGATCTTTCGCAGGTTTGAAACCGCTGCCTTGTTGTCCCATTACCCGTCCATGTCCATATTGTACATGGCCCAGCTGATCCTTGGAGAGGGGTGACTGACGAATGGGGACCACCAAAACTGGCAAACAGATAGTGGCGTTTGGACACTAACTTAAAAAGGAAAGGTGGCAGCTGAGGCGCTGGTAATACTCGTCATCAATGGCTTATCGCTGTCGGCATCGACACCCTCGTACATTGCTCACAATAATGCGCTGCACACACCACCCTGCCTTCCATTTTCAGCCCCCTTTTCTCTGTCGTTGTGCTCCTTGTACGAAACACTTCAATTTATTGGAGGACCAGTATTTCCAGTTCTGTCCATACATGTCACACCACAACTTCTTGACCACACTTCACACTATGGAGCCCAGAGACTCTTCCACGTTACCATTCACTGCAATGCAGACCGCAACATGCATTTTACGTGGCGGCGAGGAAACGGCCTCGGAAACTACCTGTCCATGCTGATGGTAAACTCCTGCAATATCAGCCTCGCAGGTAGGGTATGACGGAGGGGACGAACGGAGAGCAAAGTGGTCCACAAAACTACGTCCAAAACACGCGGCAATGTCCCAGCTAGGATCCTTTGCCTCCATACCTTAGAGTCTAGACAAGGCCAGGAAAAGCCCGCCCACCCTTCCCATATGTGATGACGAGACTAACCCGATGGAGCCAGTAAACCCTATCCTTGACGCAGGTCGTCTGCCTCTTCGACGCCCAAGACATAATCTCCCAGACACTACGTCCCTAGACTCCCTGCCTGTCATCAGCAGCGAGCACCGCTTCGGAAATGCTAGTAATGCTCTCGAGAGGGAAAGAAACATTGATGAATCAACCGTCGTCGGTCCCACGGGCGGTGAAATGCTGCTAGCTTTGGCCGTAAAACATGAGTCGCTTGGGGGCTGAGAACCCCTGAAAGGGTCCAGCCTCGTGTAAACCATGGTTCGCCGTCCCACTCCGCGTACGACATGGACTCCGCGAGGTAGACGATACAAAGGTATGAGTTTGCGTACCACTTGTACATCCCATAGATGGCCTCACTGAGCTCAGCTGGGTTTGTTTTGTCTATATAGCAAGTATTGACATAGGCTAGCTTGCATCCCGGCTTGTGAGACGTCTCGCAGAACTGGTCGAGTTTATTGAACTTGGAGACGCGCTGTTTCCGGCGGCTATTGAGCAGATATATATGGGTTCAGCGGCAATCATGCCCCAAATGATGAGATGAGATGTTATATTTATCGTGCCAAAGATGGTAAGAAACTTAACGTTTCGATCTTGTCTTGGAAGATATATACAAAGTGCGTCTTTCCGTGAGACGAAATGCAGATTTGACGTGAAGCGGCAAGGTATTTCGTTATTGATACACTTTTTGAAGGGGACTGGTCGGCTGTTCGTCGCCACCGTTGATATCAGCTGAGAGAAACTTAAAAAATTCACATGCGATTTCTAGCCGGTGGCGTCAACGTTCGACTCGCTTTTCTTCTTATCCCGAAAAATTACCCTGGGGAATCACCGCATCCTATTCGCGGCGCTCTGGAGTGCAGGTTGGGCTCCACCGAGTTTGTGGCAATCTGCTCGGATGGTAGGGACTCCGAGTTCTAGAACTAGACCCTGTACCCTAAGGTACAGGCGTCGTCCGAAAACTCACATAATGCATCCAGGCATACTGCTATGCAAGGTTTATGATTGACTTCAGGAATGCTCCGGGTGAGCGCTGGAGATATGGTATCGCAGCACGTGTTGGAGACGTGTTCAGTGCGCCCATCCGATGACCCAGATTTTGTAGTACGACGGAAGGGGATCATTAGAATGATTCTCCTCTATCCGGTCACGGAACTACAAAGGGGGGTAAGGCGAACAATTGCTCACGTTCCTGAACATGATGCGTTCGTAGGGCGCAAGCAAGACACAAACAGGTCTCGAAAGTACTTATACCTGGCGTGGCCATGAAGAACGGTAACAGTGTCTAGTGACAATGAACGTGTATGTCTTATATTGTTATTAGGATGCAGACACTAATCCACGATACACCCATTCTAGATCTACTTCCCCACGTTCAGGGTCTACACATCCCACCCCCAACCGCACTTCAATCGCCGAACAACAGGGAGAGGTGAGATTGAACGGCCTTCGATTCTGGACCTCCAGCGGTTGAGTATTTTCTCCGTAGCACAATGTGGGTCCCTCTGCTCCAAATATCGTCATCTATGGCGAAATCGGTGCCGGCAAGTCGTCCATCATCAACCTCATTGCTGGACAGAATCTCGCGGACACCTCCAACGACGCTCCCGGGTGTACGCTCGAACCTCAACGGTACATCGTCTCGCTAGACGGGACGTCGTGCGCCCTCTGGGACACCAGGGGACTGAGCGAGAGAACTGAAGGAAAGGTTACAAAGAGGGATCTGAAAGCGCTGATACAAAGACTGGAATATTCCGAAGGCATCCACCTCCTCATATATTGCATTCGCGCCACCCGACCCACTAAGGTCCACAAGCAAATCTACAACATGGGCTTTCGAAAGAAGATACCTGTCGTATTGGTTGTGACTTACCTGGAACACCAGCAAGGCGGGATGGAAACGTGGTGGAATGAGAACGAGGTGGCTCTGCGGCAGTATAGGATGCTGTTCGACGCACATGCATGCGTAACGACCCTCAATATTGAGGACCGTGTCATACAGCAACAGCGCTCTGATTCACAGAGGCTCCTACGCGAGCTCGTGGTTAGGTACTCCGGATTCCCAGCTTGGAAAGCCGATCCGTCGTTTATATCCCGGGTCTTGCTTGTCCTCCGCACTCTCTTCCGCAGGACGTCCTCTACGGGTCGGCCGGGAAATACCACAACCATACGCAGTGGTCTGTGACATGGCCGAGGACGCCCCCGCCGAATTTTCGCTAGGACATACACCTCCCTTCCACTTTGGTGCCGTGACATTCATCATCGTCGCCACTAACGATGCCAGCCCGGACGGCTTCCGTCGCGGACGGACTCCCAAACATATTTTTGGTTGCACCATGCAGTTGTCAATGGACTACACTTTTTCACTTTTGTCTACACTACTAATAGCTACTACAGTCTGTTGATGTGTACGTTTTTGAATTACAGGATAAAAATTCAGCCAGCTAGATTTTCCCACCTGAACGAGAAGAAAAAAAATCGTGCTGATTTCGTGGAGCATCATAGCTATCAGAGAGTACAGCACCGAGTACACCATCACTACGAAACAGAAATAGACAAATCAAAATCACACAAGATCAATAACCCCATCCCCCTGCCTCTGCACACACAGATCCACTCTTCAGATTCCTAGATCCCCAAATCACTCATCCCCTCCGACCACAATCGAAAACACTTCTTCTTCCTCTTTCTCTTCCGAATCCATAATCAAATCATATGTCGTGTTACCCCCCGTCGACGCTGGCTGTGGGTCGGGTGCACTGTCCGTTGTGCATCAGATCAGAAACAGAAGACAAGGAACGCAGGGGGGGGACGTACCGAGTGCGCGCGTGCGGTCGTTTCGGCACAGGTGTCGCTTCTTCTTCCTCTCCATCCATCCAGTCCTCGCCTTCATCATCGGTCATGTTCTGCACAGGCACCGCCTTCTTTACAGATCTACACCCCGATTGGTCAGTTCCTCCGGTTCCCGCAAAGATATAAGAAGGAACACTCACGCCGCCCTCTTCGGAAGCGTCCTCGTCGGCGCAGGCGTCACTTGTCCCTCGGGCAACTCGTCGTCGTCGTCGTCGTCATCCGAGCCTGATATTCTCCACCGTCTAACACGTCAGTCGTCCACCCTCAGCACTTAATGAAGTACTAGACAGCACGGCAGGAAGACAACCAGAACACACCGTAAAGACGTTCTGTACCAACAATTTCAACGTTTGAATCTCGTCATCGTCCACCATCTCGGGGAGGTGCAACCGCCCTAAGACCTGACACAGCAACTTCTTGTCCTCCTCTACGTCACGAACATCATCAGCACACATGAAACGACATCAAGAAGATGCGACGCGACGTACTTCCCATGTCATCATTGAACCAGGCCATGAGAACGTCCTCTGCCAAATCAAGATGTACCCCGTCATCGATCGTCTGACCCTGTACCTCACTATGCACGTCATTTCAAACACGTTCCACATCTCAGGCCAAGGCGCGCTCACGAAACAGACAACTCACATGTCCTTTTGCGGATTCGTCCAATCGACAAGCATTCCCATAATTTGAGCAAGTGACACTATCTCTTGATCTGCGTCCAGATCACTGATCGCCACCGCAAGCTGTGCGAAGATCGGTACCGAGATTTATCGTCATGCGTGGTCCATGTCGAAGAGGGTGCATGGAGAGGGACGTGAATCAGAATTGAGAGCGTCAAAATTCAAAATGGGTGCAAAAGAACGGTACACTATACCTGGCGCATCCGGTTCCGGTTCACGCTCGACGAATAACAATACACAGGGAAGAAATATGCCATACATCGTCTTAGCTCTTGATTTTCGGCCATGTCGGGCGAAAGATAGGCCACCACGACTCTTCAAGACCTAACGTGCGCGTGGCACATGCGCGTCGTCAGAAAACGCCACCCAGATATCCGAGATGGACTGACATACCTGCTTATCCGAAATCATCCCCACCAATACGAGCTTCGCCAGTCCAGTACACAACACCATCTTCCCCGTTGAGTACGCGTAGTAAATATTCGACCATGCATTCGCTCTACCCATCACCAGGATATACGTCGGATTAGCTTTTTGACGCCGACGAAAAAAATGGTGGCAAGAGCGAATGCATAAAACGTACCCCGATACCACTCTTGCCCAAAAAGTGCCCTTTGTGTATGGTCAACATGGCAAACACGATCTGCAATACGCGCGTCTTGAGCACCTCGGGAGCGGAGTGCACTTGCGAGAGGTGCAAAAAGGGAGGGAGGGCTTACACGTGCAATAAGACAACACAACCTGAGGCACACGAGCCCTTCTTCACGGAATGCAAGCTCCTCCCGCTTTACGGCTGGTACGGTTAGTTCACTAAGTATATCATCCAGTGTCGAATTCTGTCCAAAGGTCTGAATACATCATCTTTGAGTGAGACTCCGAGAATGGGGAAGCCAACGCACACCGTCCACGCGCTCCGGCATGCCGATGCAGAGCAACAAACATCGGACGTCAAGCGCGTCCGCTCGTGCTTGTTCTTCTGGGTCGAGTTCCTTGAGAGGTTTTGGCGCCTTGGGTGCCTTGACAGCACTCTGGCTGGCATCGTCCTCGCTCCCGCCATCGCCCTCGCCCTTCCCTCGACGTCCTTCTCTTGCTCACCATCCTCGCCCCTCCCGTCGCCCTCATCTCTCAGCTCAGGTACTGCCCGAATCAGAACCCTCTCACTCGGCAACAACACTCTCAACACATCCAAACACCACGCCACCGATCCCTCAGGTAAACTGTCTTGCCCGATCATGTCCCGCACAAGTTGAAATATCTTCCGTCGTCCAATATCGTCCGCGTAGTCTAATTTCACCGCGAGCTTAAGCATCTCGGCAATAACGAATTCCGCGGCGAGAAGTAGGTCGTCAAGACGTTCGTCGGCGTCAAGCGCACGGAGTGCACGTTCCTGCGAGACAGCATCGAGGCCTTCTTGGTGTTTGTTGTAGATGTTATGGATCCGGAAGGCGAGGTGGGTAACGACTGGCAGGGATACCTCCAACTTGGCCTGGTCGTTAGTCGCGATACAATGCTCCACGCACACACGCGCTAAAAATGCCTCTTCGGGGGTCAATGTGTCCCAAAAGGTGTCTGAAGCGCATGTGTGAGCTCATGTCGCAGCCTCGCAAGGGCGCATATACGCACCTTTGAACTTGAGCTGGTCGAATATGTCGACTTGCGTGGTGAATATGCTCAGTAAGGCATATTCGGCGACCGTGTTCCCGTTGAGGTCAAATAAGCCCAGGAGCGCTAATACGTCGTCCATCACACCACCACCTTCCTCGGCGTTGTCCACCCCTTCACAATAAAGAGCTGCTCGCCAGTAAGCTTGGTGTTCCTTCCACCATGGATGGACTCTGTGAACACAGCGGCGTCGACGTGGACTTTGTGGAGTGCGACGACATTTTTTGGTGGTTTGCGGTCATCGCTTGCGCTTGGTCAAAAATCTTTGGGAGTGTGTCTGCGACGAAGCCGTCCGGGCTGGCATCGTTGGTGGCAATGATGATGAACGTCACGGAACTAAAGTGGGAGGGAGGAGTGGGCGCAGATTGGGTGCACAGCTGGCGCATGGAGCAGGTTGGACAGAAATTGGGAAATGATTGGGTCGGAGTTGGACACACTGAACGTCTTTAGCCATGTTGAGAGAACGTCGAGGGAGGCGCATCACACGGGAGGAGCCCGCTGCCCTGAGTCGAGGAACTTGGACGATAACGTGTTAGACCACTGTTACTGTCCGTCGATACGCACACAAAGCATGTAGACGAGACTGCCTGACATCGGGATCGGTGACGGCAACCTCATGGATGCCGGGTGGTCACCAGACTAATCAAGTATGGGTATTGCACAAATACGAGTGCGCTGTAAGTCGTATCACTGCAAAAAGTAAGGTCACTTCCAGAAATGTGCTGAGTGAATTCCCCCAAGAGTCGGAGTCATTTCCTGCCAACAGCAGTCAATTCCGGAGAGTGTCCCAATGCGACGCTGATCTGCTCATTTTGGCTAAGGGCAAAAATTGCCTGCGGCGCTTCCTATAGCATTTCCCCCAGCGCCGTGGGCCATTTCACGCAGTCCTTCCGTGTGATAGCAAAAATGGACCGATACTATTTCTCTAATTGTCCTTGTGTCAATTTACATTAATGCCAACTTCTATTTCTCAAAGCCACAGGCTGACACATATCTAGGCTGACATCAACGGTTGGTATTAGCAACAAACTAACATAACATGGGGTGAAGCAACATCGGAGAGCAACTGTGGATTACAGAGCATACGAGAGCAAGTTCGAGAGCGAGGGCACTTCAGTGCGCCAAGACAACAAGAAAAGAAACATTGTTCTGTGTCCGGGTCCGGGTCCGGGTCCGAGTCCAAGTCCAAGTCTGAGTCCGAGTCCGAGTCCGCGTCCGCATCCATAGCAAAGCACCGACTTAAACTTGACCATAGTCCTACAAGGAAAGAGCTAACAGCGACGTCCATGTACAAAACTTGCTGACTGATCCTGCATTGAGCTGTTAGGTTACGCGATTACCCTGCTATGCTACCCTTTCGATCACGTTGATCGGCAGCAAGTTCTTCTGAGCTGGGTTGTGTGAAGAGATTCAGCTGTAAATGCACTCAGGTTAGAATGCATATAATTCACGACGCACCAACTCGGACTGTTCTGTCTGCGCAGCATCAGAGACCTGGGGCTGAGTCGACTTCAAGCCACTTGCTTCTCCTGGCATCCGCGGTGGATGAATGACAAGTCGTGGCTTTGGCCGGACCCGTGGCGGCTTCAAAAATGGTCAAGCAATTAGTCATGATGATTAACTCAATGGAACATACCATGACACTACTGCTTCCGGGTTTGGGCTCAGAAGACAGGGCCTTCGTGACAGCAGCATCTACTGCTTCAATTCATGTCTGTTGTGATGACTGGAGGGCTCCTCGAAATGTAATCATTGTTTTTTGGTTGATATAGTCGAGCTCACTGTTGTCGTCACATTCTGGGTTGATGAGTTCACCTACATCGCTACTTGCTTCCATGATCCTGCAACTGTCCATCAACATTGATGTATTGTAGTCTTGGCAGATCAAGCGCGCAATGATGTGAGGAACCATGAAGTAGCACAGGTAGTGCATTAGTGGAAGAGGCTGAAACACATCGGTGGGGGTACTGTGCCTGAAAAGTTGCAGGAGAGTGTGCATTATGATCGCCGTTCCTTTTGAACCATAACTGTAAGGCGGTGATGTTAGCGTCCAGTACAGTTCACAAATGAGGAATTCGTGTTAAGTTCATGATGTACTATCCCCCGCGTGAGTTCCTCCAGGTTTGGGAAGTTATTGGGATCTCCGATGCCCACATGTGAGTGAAACGAGCAATTGACCATCTATCTACCTCCAGATTGGCCTCGAAGCAGTCCCAGCTGAAAAGATTTTCGCGGGCTTCCCTAACTAGTATGAGTGACTTGAGTTCTTCATATATATGAAAGATACGTCGGGGGATATCCTTGAAGTCAACTTCCATGGCTGGCCACCCCTTCTCCTTGGCAATATCGAGAGCCTGGTGCTGATCATGTTCTTGCTTGACCATGTTACAGATTTCCATGGCTAAATGAAAATCAATCCTGTTTTCTTTGAGAAAAGTGCCGTAGCGAATAAGGGCAGTCTTGAGCTGCATGGGGATGTCTTCTGGAATAGCATCGGAGCAGTCCATGCCTGGGCATGTCTTCAACTTGAGGACTGCATCGGCATGATCCTCAATGTCCCCATCGTCCTCGTCATTATTCTCATTGTCGTTCTTGTTGGGTTCTTGTTCTTCTCTGACCGTCACGGCGCTGGTTACATTGGGCATGTCGTCCTAGTATAGAAGTTATGTCAAAATAACTACTTCGAAATATTGGTGTGTACATACCTTGGTACACTTTCGCTTCCCATTTGCTACCTCACTTGGGCTAATCGGCTTTAGGACTTGTGATGCCTGGTCCTTTTTAGTGTGTGGTTTGCGACCCGGCCTTGAGGACTAAAGGGTGTTAGTCGACATCGTGATGCATAAATAAGGTTACCTCTGAGTGATCACTGGCTACATCACGCTTTCGCTTGCCATTCGCTACCTGACTCGGACCAGCTGGCTCTGGGGCTTGTGGTACCTGGTCCATTTTGGCGCATGGTTTGCGACCCGGTTTCACAGACTGAAAAATATCAGTAGATCAATAGGTATCATGAAGCGTGAGGTAGATTACCTGTGACTTTTCAGTGGCGACGGGGTGCTTTCGCTTGCCATTCGCTACCTGACTCAGACCAGCTGGCTCCGGGACTTGTGGTGCCTGGTCTGTTTTGGTGCGTGGTTTGCGACCCGGTTTCACAGACTGAAAAATATCAGTAGATCAGTAGCTATTGTGATATGAAAAGTAGATTACCTTTGCAGTTACCATGGCCTCAGCGTCATTATCAATCCGCCTCTTTTTAGTGACTGTCGGAGGCGGGTCATTGCGCTGTGCATGTGATCGCTTTCTAGGCCTGTCTGTGGTGCGATCTTCTTCTGAGTCATCAGGCTCGCTCTCGGGACCATCTGATTCTTCATCGTGGTCTTCTGACTCAATCTTGGGCTCTTGATCACCCAGATCAGAGTCATCGTCTTGATTCTCTTCATACATGTCTTTGTCGTTCTCTGATTCCACGTTCTCCGATTCTGTGTCCTTACCATCCTCAACCGTTTCTTGGTCTGATTCCACTTCACCGTCAGTGTTCTGTAATCATTTGATGAGTATTTTGATATTTTTAGCGCATATATGCAGGGTTACACTTACCTTATCAATTCTTTTCTTTTTGTGTCGTTCTCGCTGACGGATATTGCGCAGATATTGAGCCAGCATATTGCGTACTGGCCAGCCCTTCTCAAACTGCATCAAGTAGTCGTTTTGGAGTTGTATCTAGAAAGTGGACACTGTATAGATACGCTGAAAAAGTAATAGAGTCTCACCTCTCGAATAACCTTCTCGACAAGGAGTGGCTTCTTTTGCTGGGACAGTGAGTAATTTGTGTCCAAGTACTTGCAGGCAGCCTTGTGAACTGCTCACTATCAAGTCATCATGTGTGAGTAAGAAACGGATCAGATCAACGACAACAAACTATAATAGAGTAGTAGTATTCAGGTCGATCTTGAAGACCCATAGCCTGTATGAGGCTGTAACCTTTTCCCTCGCTTCGTCCAGGTCGGCCTTTGGGTCTGGGAATGGGTTGAATGATCTTCTTTGTTTTCTGTTGATCAGCGCTCTTAGATCCCGTGCAATTGAACTTTGTCGTGCGTTCAGTCCCTAATAAAGAGGAAATCAACGATTTGTACCAAGATACACATTTGACTCACGGGTGAAGGCGTTGAATTGTTCTTGTAGCTGTATTAACGACCTTTGGGCGGCAGCAACATCGAAAGGCTGATTCTTGGGATTTCTTCCTTTGAATACCGTCGGCATATGGGCTGAGGATGTAAGCGGTGATCAGCAAGATTGAGATTCAAAACGCGCAGCGGTCACATGACATTGACACAGTCACGTGCAGGTCCATGCATTTTTCCCTAAGTCAAGGCTTCCCAAACATCGTCTACTCAATACTATGCCTCGTAGTAAATCAAAGAAAAAATGCCGCTCCACTGTTTCTACTCGAGATAAGCCAAAGCGATGCTGGTGTCGTTCTACATGTGGCAAGGTTCTCAGTTTCTCCCAACGTCGGCGACACTATCAAGCTGTCATTCAGCAAGGATCTGCATTCAAAATATGCGCTTCGCAGAGCATCGGATCTGAAGGATCTGAGGAGGATGTTGCAGATCCAGGTTGTCAGATTTCATTCTTTTTCTTTTCTTTTCTAACCGCTGTTTATCAGACCCCGACATGCATGGGATCAACGAGAACTTAGATCGTCCATCCGCAGCTCATGTGTAGTCAGCACCCACTAGCCCCTGTGGCTCGTCTGACTCAGAAGACAAGTCCTCTACTGGATCGGATGATGAGAACAAATGGAATTGGTCAGAAGACGATGAATCGGATCTGGACATCTTTGGTGACAACTCTGACGAACGGGTGGTCATGAGTGACCTTCGTAATATGCCTGTGAAGGAACTTGAGGAGAAGCATATGCTTCATATGCGTGCGTAGGCTATTACAATTTCCTGACTTGGCTGTGAGCTAACGTGGCATGGTGGTACTTAGGCAATGAGATCCTTTCTGACCAAGACCGTGACAACATCTGGGCGTTCAATCTGTTGGTGAAGGGTAAAGTTACACAATCTGCATTCAAACAAATGCGGTTTGTCTTCCGCCACAAGATAGACCTACAGTCTGAATTCGTCATCTTCCGTCGTGCCGTTGAACTCGCACACACTGTTCCAGTGAAGTACGACTGTTGTCCAAATTCGTGCATCCTATATACTTCACAGTACAGCCTACTCCCTTCATGCCCATATTGCAATGAGGCTCGTTTCAAGTCTAATGGAAAACCTCGTCGCCAATTTGTCTATTTCCCCCTTATCCCACGCCTTCGAGGTTTCTTTCAAAGCAAGAGAATGGTCGATTTAATGGATTACCATGCTACCTTCAAGAGAACGGGTGAGGAGATCCGCGACATCTTCGATGGTGAACATTACAACAAACTTTGCGGGGAGCGTGTCACTGTTGATGGGGTGAAGTTACATCACTGGTACTTTTCGGATCCCCACGACATTGCCCTTGCGCTCTGTACAGACAGCTATCTACTTTTCAAAGGTCGGCGAAATGGACCGAGTGCAACACCAATCTTGTTGCTAAACTACAACATCCCTCCTAGTCAACAGACCCACCACCAGCACCTCCTTTGCGTCGGGATCATTCCTGGTCCACACCAACCAAAAGATATCGCCTCTTTTCTAGCACCTCTCGACGATGAACTTGCGGAACTTGCTTACGGAGTAAAGACTTTCGACACGATGACTGAAAGCTCTTTCAGCTTACACTCATACATCATCACCAAACTAGGAGATATCCTTGCAACACAGAAGTTCCTCAACATCAAAGGTCTGAATTCTATTTTTCCATGTCGATCGTGCAAAATACAGGCCGTTTTGGGAACCAGCAAGACCCACTATGTCGCACTCCGCCCCCCCAGGAGGCATCCGGAGAGTCAAAGCCTGGTTTCTTGGAGGGCAGATAACCTTCCTATGTGAATCCACAAGGACTTTCTGCACGTCTCCCATCAGCTTGCACTTGCACCGTCAAAAGCTGCAAAGGAGAAGATAGCAAAAGCAACAGGTATCCATGGCCTCCCTGCTTTGCAAAGAGTCAGCTCCCTGGACTTCGCATGGTCAGCTCCATGGGAATGGTTCCACTTGCTCCTCGAGAATGTAATTCCGACCCTTGTGGAGTTGTGGGGAGGCCAGTTCAAAGGAATGGAGTCCGCTGCCAACGAGTTCAGGATTGCTCCTCATATATGGGAGGAAATCGGGCAAGAGACTCAAGATGCTGTACAACACATCCCAGCAGCATTCGTGTGTGTTCTCAGCAATGTGGCCACACAACGCTCTCTTTTTTCAGCCGAGTCGTGGTGTTTTTGGTTCGTCTATCTGGCACCAATCGTACTTGAAAACTGCTTTCCGAAACAGAAGTACTATACCCATGCACGCGAGTTGGGTGATATCATGAAGATCACGCTGCAGCTTCACATCACAGTGGAGCAAGTGAATGATATTACTATCCGGCTTCAGCAATGGGTTGAAAAGTACGAAAAGTAAGTGGTACTGTCTCAAGAATACTCCTGGAAATAAGCTAACTTCACTGAACAGGTATTACTATCAGTATAACATTGATCGGCTGCCAGCTTGCACGCTGCCTATTCATGGTCTACTCCACATTGGTGAGGGAATTTTGTACTGTGGTCCCGTCTGGTCTACCTGGACGTTTTTCATGGAGCGCTACTGCGGTTCACTCCAGCATGCACTTTGTTCCCGGAGTCAACCATGGAGCAACTTGAACCGGAGCTTACTCTACTCAATCACTCTCGAACAGCTGTCCGTCTGCTATGATCTTGCTGAAGAATTGTGTTGGTGGGACGACCGGAAACATGATGGGCTTGTCGGATATGAGCATACAGTTGATGGATGTAAGTACTACAGACAATATCGGACGCATACTAAATTACATTCCTAATAGACGATAACTACATTCTTCGCCCACCGTTCAAAGCCATCACCGAGAGAGATCCCTTACTCCAAAAGAAGATCGCAAGTTATGTGGCGCAAGTACTGGGAAAACGAGACAGCAAGGTGAAGAAGCAGCTTCCGGCACCATCGTTCTTTGCTGGAAAACTGAGGATACGTGGCGGTGGTGATTTGTTCCACACTAGAACTGTCTCTCATAGACCAGCGACCTCAGAAAGAAGGAATTGCTACATCAAGGTATGACGATGGAGTGATACTGTGGGATATTTCTGACCATTTACATAGTATGAGGTGGTTCTGGAGGCACGGAATGGCAACGTAGTCCATCAAACTGGTCATGGCAAGCTGGAGAAAATTTTCGTTCTTACTCTACCAATGGATCAAATTTTCGGCGCGCTTAGTGGAAAGACGCTTGCCCTCGCACTCATTACACCATGGGTTACTACTGAAGTCACAAAGGGTACATTCAAGAACGTATACATGTCATCCGAGAAGGCCTCCATCGTAACGGATGTCCGAAGCTTGAAGCACGTCGTCGGTTTGGTTCCCGTGAGCAACCGTTGGGGGATTATTGATCGTGCGCCAGGGACAGCTGCAAGAAGCTTCACAGAAAACGCATCATGGCTAGTGTTACGTTCGCGACCGTCGGCGTAAGCTCGGCGATCGTTCGCGTAGCAAGTAGATCGTGACCCAGCAACTGAACGCTCAGCAAAGAGCGGTCTCAGCGTCCGAGGCACAATAGGGGTACAGTCCGGCGCGGGTACAAGGGGTTCCTTCCGCACCACCGGAGGGGAACTAGAGTGATGACCAGATTGGGACTCTAGTGACTGAGAAGGTTCTCAGCCGAGAGTTCGAAGCTAGGTACTTTGGATCAGATCTAAGTTAAGGTACATCCGCATAAGGCGGGTCTATATATACCAAATGAAAGAAGACCTGTGTGCCCGTGGGGAAGAGTTCCGTAAAAGGTAACCGGCACCAATAGGGAGCAATAGGGAACAGTATACCAGCCAGGAGTCTATAGTAAGAGTCTGTGGAAAGCCTCCGAGAATAGAATAGGAACCGAGCCAATGAGAGGGCGATCAACCAGGATCAATAGATCGCAGAGGATCGCGGGAGAAGTAGCGAGACAGAGACCGCGAATAGATACCGAGATGTGCTGTGCGACACAGCGGTGGTAATACAGCCAAAGGGCGAGGACGAGGGGAAAGGCATGAGGCCGGGGATAGCCGAGAGAACCGGTAAGAGCCGTGTTCAGGGGCGACGAACAAGAACACAGTTGGAGGGAGGTCTGGGCGAGACCAGGAATGGAAAATGAGGTGTAGCCGGGGGCCGGATACGGGAGAGCCGGGCCGGGTACTGCGAACCGAGGAAAATCATAACAGCTAGACTCACTTGAAGATGTTGAAGGGGAAATGGACAGGGACGAGATGGACGAGGCATTGAGGTAGATGGTGCATGCTCATGACCCTACAATTCTCAGCTGGTAACTGACGATCAAAGTGGCTAGTACGTCGTCTTTGTTGTGCATGCGTAGTTGGGTGGCTCAGCGACTCAGACCATGTAGTCTAGAGATGTTGAGGTTGACAAGAGACATGGACGCTTCTCCGAGTGAACTGTCACTTTTATAAATACCTCACTATTCATTGTGATTTTGTAGAAGTGACCGCCGGTGGGCATTTCTAAGACACGTCCACTGAATCAGCGCCGTTGGCGCTGATCCGCCCTGTATAAGCGGCGATGACATTTCTCGAAATGTATTTTACTTTTTGTAGTGACACTTGTAACCATGATCATGGGTATTATTGTAGAACCTGAAATCGATCTCACCAGTTGATAATCTCGCGAGGGCAAACAAGTCCAGCTTATTGTCTAGGTTTCCACATAATGGAGTCATACTATCACGAGTCAGACGACCACCCCGCCCTGACAATATCACTATGTACACGGCCACCATGGGGTGGGCCCGCCTATGGAAAATATAACAATGTCTTACAGGCGGGTGGGCCTGCATGTATGGTGACGGAGGGAATAGGCTATATATGAGTGGACCCGCACAAATATGGAGGATGCAGAGTACATCATATGTACGGGCCCGCATGGACGGATGGAGTGTGTGGACTTTGCACAAGTGGGCCCGCGCAGGCATCACACATCCACATGTGCGGGCCCGCAATACCATATAGGGTGACTCTATACTATGTACGAGCGGGCCTGTGAAATAAAATGAGCCATGGGTACTATAGACGAGTGGGCTTGGTGGAGCTTGATAGGGAGGAGCATGCTATGGTCGAGTGGGCCCGCACACAGATATGGGATGGAGTCTACATTACATGTGTGGGCCCGAGTGGGCAAATGGAGGCAGCGGAATATATCCAGGGGGGTCTGTGCAGGATACCACATGCGGGAACGCGTGGACACACAGAGAAAGCAGAATATATACGGGCGGGCGCTGCGGGTCTCTACAGAATGCAAAGGGACATCATAGGTATCAGTGCACATAGACACAGTGAGGCAGAAGACTTTAAGCAGGCGGGTCCGCAGGAAATAAATAGGGAATGAAAACTACATTTTGTGTGCAAACACAGATAGCCAGAGAGAGGATGTGGAATATGTACACGCATGTCTGCACGCGCATCGTGTACATAATGTGGTGGAATATGTACAAGCAGGTCCGCACGGGTCTGCAAGGAGAAATAGAGATTGTGGAATATATACAAGCAGGTCCGCCAAGGCATGGAAAATGCAGACTACATCGCATGTGTGGGCACATAGATGGTCGATGTAGCAAAATATATGGAAGCGGGGTTGCACAGGATACTCGTAGGGGATGCAGGCTACATCACATGTGATGGCACCCAAAGATGCATGGTGGTGGCGGAATATCTACAGGTGAGTCTGCACATGATACATAGGGGATGAAGGCTACACCACGCATGCGGGTCCGCATAGACAAATGGGGGCAGTGGAATATGGGAGGCGGCATGTGCGGATTATCTGCGTGGGCCCAATATACTTCACGTCACGTCCTGCAACATTCGGCCACCCTCTCTGACCTCTCTGACAACACAGCACATGCCAGTTATCTTGTCACTCCCATCACATTCTAGCCAGCCCGTTGCCTGTCCACAACTTCAGCGGGTGCGGGATCACATCAATCAAGGGGTTCATCCACGAGGTTCTCTGTCGCTCAGGGACATGGGGAAGTGTGCTTCAAACAGCGCTGTGTTACTGCAGAGCTATCCGCTCAAATATTCCAGACCTTGAAGGCGAAGCAATACACCACACGTATGGGCCCGCAAGAAGAGATGGGATGAGTATACCATATGCGGGCGGGCCCGTTGCATGAAATGAGCCATGGGTAATATAGATGCATGGGCCCGTCGTGACTTGATAGAAAGGAGGATACTATGGTTGAGCGGGCCCGCACATGCAAAGGGGATGCATGCTATGCCGCATGTGCGGGCCCGCATAGACAAGCGGAGGCGGCAGAATATATACCCTGTGGCACATGCGGAATACCTGCGTATGCTCAGTATACCCCATGTCACTTTCCGCAACACTCAGACTTTCTCCAGGCTCTCCGACGACACAACACACACCCGTTATCTTGTCACTCCCATCACATTCTAGCCAGCCCGTTGCCTGTCCACAACTTCAGCGGGTGCAGGATCACATCAATCAAGGGGTTCATCCACGAGGTTCTCCGTCGCTCAGGGACATGGGGAAGTGTGCTTCAAACAGCGTTGTGTTACCTCGAAGCGATCCGCTCAAATATTCCAGACCTTGAAGGCGAAGCAATACATCACACGTACGGGCCCGCAAGAAGAGATGGGATGGGTATACCATATACGAGCGGGCCCGTTGCATGAAATGAGCCATGGGTAATATAGACGCACGGGCCCATCGTGACTTGATAGACAGGAGGATACTATGGTTGAGCGGGCCCACACATGCAAAGGGGATGCATGCTATGCCGCATGCGCGGGCCCGCATAGACAAGCGGAGGCGGCAGAATATATACCCTGTGGCACATGCGGAATACCTGCATATGCTCAGTATACCCCATGTCACTTCCCGCAACACTCAGACTTTCTCCAGGCTCTCCGACGACACAACACACACCCGTTATCTTGTCACTCCCATCACATTCTAGCCAGCCCGTTGCCTGTCCACAACTTCAGCGGGTGCGGGATCACATCAATCAAGGGGTTCATCCACGAGGTTCTCCGTCACTCAGGGACATGGGGAAGTGTGCTTCAAACAGCGTTGTGTTACCTCGAAGCGATCTGCTCAAATATTCCAGACCTTGAAGGCGAAGCAATACACCACACATACGGACCCGCAAGAAGAAATTGGATGGGTATACTATATATGAGTAGGCCTGCGGCATGAAATGTGTAACAGATAATATTGATGAGCGGACGCACTGAAGCTTCAAAGGCATCATAATCGGAGGCTACATCGCATGCGCGGGTGCAAGGACAAATGGTATGAGCGTGCTATGTGCCAGTAGG
>QFEL01002674.1:0-16133 GCA_003316195.1 Neoboletus brunneissimus
TTGTTCGACTTGGATGGAAATTGAGTTTGTGGACGCTGTTTCGTCTTACGCCCAAAGTGGTACACATGGGTACACATCATGAGGTTGTTGTGTTCTGTGGGCGCTCTGACAGGTGACGTGACTGATCAAATACTATATGTGATGTAGCGGTGCATCCTGGAGGTTGATATGGCATCTGTATCGGTATAATCTAATCTATCGGCCGCTCTGCCCTGCCTTCCGCATGGAGGGCTGACGAACGTTAGGCCGTCATCGAGTACCTGGTACAGTGGGCCAGACCAAAGAATCAAGGGAAGGAGGACAACTGTTATTCCCCCCTCCACCGTGCTATCTCACGTTGGCACTAGTCGAAGCCGCAAACCGCATATATATATGGAGACCCTAGAGTCGTACGCTATCCATGCTTTGATGGTCATATCGGGAGGGATACACATTCGTTTTACCTTTCGATCCCGAAAGGAAACAAAAATAATGACAGACGAGCATGTACGTCCCACATTGACGACGACCCCGAAACCCAACCCAAACCCGCATCTTTACCACCACACGAGGTATACGGTCGAGAGCGCCGTCGCTCCAAGGACGGCATATCCAGTGCTATAAGCACCTTTCACGGTCATGACTAGATCGCAATGGCAAGATCAGCCTCGCCCAACGCACAAAGGAAAAAAGAAAGCAAGGAAATCCACCGTGATCGGGGTGAAAAAGGAAGAGAACGCAGACGTACATTTACCCAGGTCCCACACGAGATGGCGTACGCCATTCCATCCATGAAACGCAAACGGGACCGCAAGCAACACCTTGGCAGACGTCTTCACATAGTCGGGTAATCCCGCCACGAACTCAATCACGTGGGCACTGTCGAACGTCCCAGGGGCGACGAGGTATGCGAGAGAGAATCCGTAGAGGACTGGAACGTCACATCGTCAGTCGTCGCCATCATGGGTTTCGTGCGCAACGGCATGTCGTGTCGAACGCCGGCAATAAGGAAGGGAAACTCACGTGCGCTGAGTGCTCCACCGGTCATTCGGTGTGCGATGGAACCGAACCATGTCAATTGGGGTTGGTAAATGGTGTAATGAGGACTCGAAGGCCGCTTCAAGCGCTGTTCGTTCAGGATTCCTTCGGAGGCAGACGGAGGAAGAGATTGTGTCTGAACACCCCTAAGACCACGCACAGAAGAAGGAAAGAGTCGATTGAGCCATGCCGCGCGAGCACGCAAACCCAGCGAATAACTGTACCGTTTTCCAATCGTAGATCGCAGCGCGACCTGATTCCTAGCTACAAATCCAACGACCTCGCGACGTCAGCACTCAAGCAACATACTGATTCCTCCGAACACGCACCGAATTTTGGCGCAAATACGGCTCGTCTGAGAGAGGGAGCGAGACCAACAACGGTACGGGCAGACATGGTGGTTTAATTGCAAACTGTGTGCGACAACGACGAGACGGAAAACGTAGGAAGGGTAGCGAGTTTGAGAGAACGACGGTTCAAAGCGTGGGAACGTTATTTCTTCGCCCCCCGATGGAATCACACGCTTGCAGGAATCAGCAGCAGGACTCGGGCTACATTATAAATTATTAGACTTGGATCTACCGAATGAAATGTAGAAGAATATATATGTGATACTCGGGAGCAAGATGGTTATCACCAGACGTGCGAGACTAATGATGGGATCATGGGGGGAGGGTAATGGTAGACATCTTGTAGCAGGTATGTAGAGACAAACGACAAGTATTGCACGTGGGAGCGTCAGACTGAACGAACGACAGAGAAAGTCCGCAAACGCTTATGTCTGTAGATAGTAAGTAATGGCAATGGTCGATGATCGATGCGGTGGTGGTTTATTTGGTTTATGGACTAAGATGAGGGTTGGACCTGAGTCGATGGATGAATCGTAAACGTGTGACAGATGCAGTGGATGAGGCCTAGAAGGCAGCTGCGTAATATATATGGAAAGGCACCAGGTGTATCTTGAAATACTTTCCATAGAAAGTCTGTAGGGGGATGGGAGGTTGGGGAGAGAATGAACCGTGAAAACGATCAGTAACAGGGACGAGATAGGTCATCCTAATACCACATCGTTGTCGCCTTGCGTAGTCGATTCCCACATCATGTTTGCCAGTGGTGCATGCGCGTGTGCTGGCCCGGGATTACCACCTCCAGGACCTTCCTCCGTATCTCGTCCTCGACCGTCAGCGAGCCACGCAACTTCATGCCGATATACTGGCCGGCCCTGGGGAGTCATCCCGACGACACTCGTCGCCCCCGAGACAGTCTCTGCTCTCCTCCGATTGCGTAGTTGTGCGTACGCTTGCGATGTCGGGGAAGGTACGGGTTGAGGCACGTTCGGGGGCAACGCTGTCACACGCTGTCTCGAGGGCTGTACTATCGATGTCGGCGGAGGAGGGGGATTCGGGGACACTAGTTGGACTTGGTTGACCGGGATCGAAACACCTGCTGCCGCTGCTCTTTCCCGCGCAAGACGCTCCCTCTCCGCTCGCCTTTCCGCCCGTGCTGCTGCACCGCCATCGGTCCCGTCCGGCACATGCATGTGATCGTGGGCCAGCTCCTCAACATCCTCTCCATCCTTTGCACTACACCAGAACCGATGCCCTTCACTCCATGCTGTACTCTGACATTCCTTTCCACAATACTTTGCCTTTCGACATCGCCTGCACTTGGCGAACTCCCGAGGGTACGACTCCCATTTGCCGCAAAGCACTAAAAGACAGCCCGATGGGTCAATATGACGTAGTGCGGAGATAAGAGACCCACTGTTAGCACACTGCCGAATGCCACCTCTACTGTCGTCTTTCCGACACGCGTTCCTCATTATAACACCTGCCCAATATTGAATCTCTGGAGGGAGCCTCGGAGGAGGGTTGGGTAAATCGTTTTCCGACGAACTCGGCCGGAACGTGAATCGCTCAACCAGAGAAAAGACATTCGTCATCCGCGAGGAAGTGGTTGAGGTCGTTGTTGTCCCAGGAGTCATCGCAGCAGCAGGTGCTTTCTCTTTTTCCTTCCCTCTCGCGGTGGCAGATGTGAACGCGCGGAAAAAGCCATGGCTTTCCTTGGCGGGTTGGGATGGCGCAGTCCGTGTCGTGCTTGGACCGGCAACCGGTTGTGGAGCAGTGCGATTAGTAGGAAGATTGGCCGCAGCGGGATGGAAAGACACCCGCTGCTTGTAAAACGCTTGCCTTACGTGCGGATACTTGCTCAAATAAGCCAAAAGTTGCAGACTGAGTAAAACATCTTCGTCCTTGTATGGCCCCGTATCAGCGTCACGGTGGTGATGCACGTGGCTGGGCGTGCGTCCCAGAGCGGTAGGAACTGTTTGAGCAGCTGCGTGATCGCGAACAGCTCCAGGAGGGGCACCACGCATCGTACCACCAGGTACAGTGGCGACAGGACCAGAGGGCGGAAGCGCTACCACCGTCGCCCGCGGAGTCGCATCAGGGGCAGTGCGAGCACGTCTATCCAGTACAGGTGGGTCCATGCCAAGCAAATTCCGAGGCGCGGTATCATCCATGGCACCGGGAGCTCCGGGTGGCGCACCCATTGCAAAATCGTCGTTGGGTTCCAATGACACGATGCCGTCCTCCACGCCAACCACGCCAACACCATCACCGTCCACGCCACCGCCTTGTCCATGGTTGATAATAATGTGTGCATCGGCGTTTACCTCTAATGGGGCTGGTCCCGGGACATTGGCTATTATCCCTACTGTGCGTCGTGGGCGCTGGTTCATCGAACGGACCTGAGCTCGGGGAACACGAGGAAGGGTTACATGCGCAGAGGCGGTGGTATCGTCAGTATCTTGGGATTGATCCATATCTACGTCAGCATCGCCATCATCCTCTGTCTCTGTCTCGGGACGTGAGTTGTCCGTTGACTCATCGGGGGAGGTGGGCATCCGTGTGCGAGCGCGGAGCGGGCGAGATCTGATCGTGAGGTTTGCCCCGGGTGGTTCATCCCACATGGGACGGGCAATGATCGTGCCACTGCGTTCACGACTGTTCACAACGACTGTCGCGGTAGGGGTTCTAGATGATGGCGTCGTGTTGATCGAGGTTTCAGTGGAAGTACCAGTGTCACTGTCGCGGGACAACGGCGATGCATGTCGGCCAAATGATGGCCGCTCGTTCGATGTGACTGGTAGAAACACCGGTTGTGACGACGCGTCCATGATGATTGAGATGTCGGAGGACATTCCATCGACGGAAACATCTACCATCGAGACATCCTGGAAGTGGGTGATTAGTACCCAAATGTCATCTTCACAAAGAACATGATCCACTTCATCAATAGTCCCATTTGCCTCGGCGTTGGTATGCTCCTGACGGACGGACTCTTCAGCAGCGATCTGCCTTTGTAAAGCCCGGGTTAGTTCCGCTGCACCGTCTCTTTGTCTTTGTTCTGCCAGCGCCTGTCGCCTGGCGAGACGTTGCTCGCGTGATTCCCTCGGTAAACCCGTGGCGCTCGAGCTCGGACCAACTGCAAACCCCTTGTTCGCCAACCAAGCTTCGAGGATACAGCCAACGACATCAAGTGTCCCAGCTTGCACGACCCGACTTCGGATCGGCTCACTCCCTCTCACGCCGATATTGACCACGCATTGAAAGGCGAGTGAAAAACGGTAGGCGGCGTGCTTGTCAAATGTCGGTGGGTTGAGAGTAGGTGCAAGTTTCGGGGGACGTGTGTTGGGAGGAGAGAGGCCGTATATCATGTTCGGGTTCTCTGGCGGGGGTGGGCACATGCAAAAGTCGTACAGAATGCGCACGAGACGCTCCAGACCGCCGTCCATGGTCATGATTTCGCGTATTCGTGGGGAAGTTGATGTCAAATAGGTGAGATGGTGAAGGGAGTTAAATAGTGGCAAGGGTGAAGTGGTGTCGAGTGCTACCGACAGAATCGAAATCAGAAAAAAAGGAAGAAATCAGAGAGACAGAGAGAGCAGACCTCTTCTGTCGTAGAGCTGGGACGAAATACAGACACAGGCCCTGTTCTGGGCAGGAAAGGCAAAGTTTGCTTCTCGCATCGCGGCGTGCGAGCTGACGGGTCCGACCAATCGAGATCTTGGATGATGAACCTTGTTGTTGATAAAGATTGAGCTGTGGTGGTGGTCTGAAATACAGGTGTCAGGCTTTGGCTTTCGCAAGGGAAAGATGAGGGAGGTAGAGAAAGACGGGAAGTGGCTCGACGCTGGAGGAGGGCTCTCGGTCTGGTTGATACCTCTGGATGACTGAGACGGCTGTGTGGCCTTGTTTGGGGAATGTGGCACAAAGCCGCAAAGTTGCAACTGATTATATCTTTTTCTAGATAATCACAGATGTCAAACCTGTGCGTTTTGATCCAGCATCAAGAGTGGGGGAGGTACCGCAACAAGCATGTACCGCGAAGAAGAACGTCGTTACGATATAACCAAAAGCGTGGGTCGAACAGTGACATGGCTTCAGTCAGCCCTCGGAAATTGATCGCTGCAGTTGACGTGCGCCCGGGTTAACCATCGCTTTAATCCCAACCATGCGGATGTGGGGTGCTCACAACCCCACACAGGAACTCTGCCTCACACGTTCGGCAACGATGCCGCATGTACATCTGCTCGCCAATATCCGGCAGAGTTCTTCTTGTTCCCGTCAATTATGTCGCCGGTCATCGCACGCGGATGGACGCTGTCATTGTCAGGGTCCATGTTTCTATGACTCTATCATCATGAGGACTGTGTTGATGATGGCACAGGCGAAGGCCGAAACACCGATACTGATACCATACCAATTGACTGGTCTTATTGGGAGACAAGGTTCTCCCTATTGTGATGCGCAAACTTGAATTAAACGAGCATATCTCCATCCAACTTGGATATCTTCTAGGAACGACATTACGATGTCATTGCTAACGGCGACAATACAGGTGATTTCAGAGGCAATGGACCTTTGAAGGGGAGTTTAGTGGTGGTAGAGCACGACCGTTCGGAATCACCGTACGAGTACTTCCGAGTGCCAACGTGCCTGGGCAGATTTTGGGGTGCGATGTCTCAGACTAGCTTTCAAGTTCTTCCTCGTCCTCGGTCTCCTGTCACGACAAAGGGGGGATCCGAGGAAGGGAAAAGAAAGGAACGAAGAAAGGCACTCGTCACGCCATTACACTGTAACATGAGCTGACCAGAAAGCCAGGAGCGTACGATGCAGTATCCGACGGATCTAACTTTACTGTGCTTCCGGTGGCCTGTCGTAACGTCTCTGTGGTTGGTCGCTGTTCGCCAAGACAACGGCACGGGATATCAATGTTGGTTATTGTGTACAGACTGTGCTCTGACTCAGAGACCGGAACGCCCGGTAAGCAGACCTGTCTCTACACCGTCCCAGGTCGTCCAGGGTAGAAATATGACGTTTTCCCCCATGCTGTCATTGATTTAAACATACCTGACAAACCCTCTCATCAACAAATACCTCCTCGACGTGTTGCGGATCGGACCGCTATCTGAAATGTGTTGCTACGAGCAGGCGTGACATAACAATGCCGAACCGCGAGCTCGAGCCTTACCTCAATGACCCCGTGGTGCAGTTGTACCCGAGTCGTTCATCACTGGCATTGGTCTGATGCATTCTCCGCCTCACAGCGGATACCATCTTATGGCCCGCCGTCCTCCGAGTCGTTTGTTCAGGTCATCGCTAATCAATAATGCTGGATTCGGCAATGTTCGATGCATGTACAGAGGAAAGGAGATGTACTGATTCTCCAGCAAGAGCGGCGAACTGGACGGAATTCTTTTACTAAGTGGATCCTGAGGATTGTATTCAGTCAAGCTTCAAAATACACCGCAGAGGGCGTTAAAGATGGCAAAACCGAGGACCTGGGTTGCTCGTGGATATGGACTCGGGGGTCATAAAGAAGGAAAGAGAAAATGTTGCGGGGAAAGTCACAGAGAGAGTCGGGGGAACGCACGAAGGAGTCGACGAGTTTCTCTTCTTCCATTTTCCCGCTGGGATCATGGACTGCCGAGCTTTTTTTTTCTGTCTCGAATTACCCTTCCCGCTAAAGTCCTCAGTCGTCACACATAGCAATGCCAGTGAGAACTCGACCTGACTGAAACAATAGCAACTCACAGAATACACGCCATCCTCAACATTTCATGGCATCCTGACAGCAAATTCGGACGAGAGAATCGGAGAGACCTAGAGGTCATGAGGACACCGGCGTAGTCTGCGGGTCAGCGGGGCACGACTCGGCTGGGGGACAGCGTGAGGACAGAGGACAAAGTTCATACCTACAGCTCCAGTGATCTCCCGTTTCTTTTTGTCCGTGACACACCCCCAAATATGCCGCTCATTCAGGCACCATCTGTCTGAAATGATGGGATGTGACAATGTATTCTCATTAATTTCATCATCCAATGGGATCTTCCAGGAGTCCGGCAAAAAAGACGCCCAAGGAGAAAAAGAGCACGCATGGAACAATATATCATCAACGGATCGAGACCAGGGCCGATCAATGGGGGGAAGGCACGACTACATGGGACAGCGTTTGCTTTGGTACCTGTGGATCACGAGTAGGCAGCGGGTAGATCTACAATGTCGCGTGCATGTTTTGGGGCGTCGACCCACTTTTGAAATTAAACTCCAAGGAGTGCCTAAATGCAAGATACAGTAGATTGGCCCACAGTATGTGTCGTGGCACGGATCGGCCAAAGAGTTCGTCGAATGCAACGGTGTTCAGCCCTGCCTGTTCACGCGTTGTTGGCTGCCAGCTGAGAAGTTCGGAAAGCTTGCATGGAATATCTCATCTCATGCAAGAGAAAAAACATGGCCTCATGTCGCGCTATTTTTTTTGCTGAGACATCTTTTCTTTTGTTTTCACCTATCAGAGGCAGATAGCGTAGGCCCCCGCCGTGTAAGAGGTAATTTGTTGAACACGGTGGGCTCACGTTCGGGCCCGGCTCGCAATTAATATTACCTGCCTGACGCATGCGAGTTCTTTGCACTACTAGACTTGCTGCATTTGGGTAGTCTTATTGTGAACGTCGGAAATGACACTATGCTGATCTCACGTTGCAATAGATACGGCCTCTCTGAATTTTTGTCGGAACTATTCATCTTATTGTCTTGTACTACCCCTTTGGGACGTCATGCAAAAGAGCAGGCAAGGATGAGTTTGCCGATGCCAAAGTGCCGTGGTCAGCAGTCACCACTTCGGACGGCTCCACGTTGTAATAAGGTACCCACATCCGTTCTTAGCATGAGGAGTGTCGTTATAAAAGAGGCTGGCGAGAGTGCCATTCTCCCTCCAGCTCCCAAAGACAGTTGCGTCTTCTCATCTACGAGCTTTCTCGCACATCGACGCCCTCGCTTTCGTTTCGTGTGCCGTCTACAGATCGTCATCCTCACCAGACATGGATTCATTCAGCACTATCCTCTCTGTCTTCGCTAGCTCCGAACGTGAAGAGGGCACCTCGTCGATTCCCGTCGAGTCCTCGAACGACAACTACGGCTCCACCTACTGCGTCATCGCATGAGTGTTCATTCATTGGATTCACGTGGTAGAAAGAGAGGCGTGCCTGTGCACTGACACATTCTTCGTTGTGAGTATATCTATTCGTGGATTCACATTGGTCGCACACCACTCACCACTCACCTTTAGCATCGCATGCCTCATACACACATTTTATCATCATCACCAGTATCATCATGTTTACCATCAGCGACATATCACGTCGCTCCAGCGATATCCCGTTGATCTCTTGGGAGATCATTCTTCCATTTTCGGCGCACATCTTTATTTGTTCAATATTTGTGCATAAAAATACTTTCGACCTTCGATCTGGTAATTGTTGTTTTAGTAGATAACATGGCTTTGCAAGGGATTAGGGAAACACGGGAGGAGAAATAAAAATTAGTCTTAACTGTGCGTGTTTCAGAATTACACCGGGTGAGGCGTTTCTGCCAGTGCCATTCTGCACATGAGATCGACGTAGCCTCAGTCGCGTTCCCTAACAGATTAAGAGTTAATATCAGTGATTGACCCAAGCCTTGGCAATATTGGTCGCGAATGCAATTATAACTCAAGCGTCACGGCGAGGACGCTGACTGAGGTGGACTAGAATGTTGTAGAAGATCGGGTATATGGCATGAGAACGATCACATGACGAATGTATACATGATTATTGTTTGTGCGAGCCAAACAGTCTGGGGAGAAAAGTCGGGGATTTGTTCGACTTTTCTTTTAGCTTTGCTCATCTTGCTTTAAAGTCTCCAGCTACCTTTACACGTCCTTATGGTGAGCGCAAGCGTGTGCATGATGCCCAGGTATTCAGCTAACACGTTGGGATGACAACCCAGGCTGCCCAGGCTACGTTCAAATCCATTAAGTCTGTCGTTCCTCTACTGGACCGCGTGTTGGTTCAGCGGTTCAAGGCCGAGACTGTATGTGTTCATCTTAGTCGGTCTCATTCCGTGACATTCTGACGCGCTCTGCTAACTCTTAGAAAACCGCGACCGGCATTTTCCTTCCTACATCTGCCACGAACACGCCATTGCCAGAAGCAACTGTGATTGCAGTGGGCCCTGGGGCGCCCGACAAAGAGGGTGTCGTTGTGCCAACTTCGGTCAAGGCTGGTGATCGTGTACTGCTACCTGGGTGGGGAGGAAACACTATCAAACTCGGGGAAGAGGCACGTAGCACCAACCCCGTCAAAGGTGACTTTGTACTAAACGGATTAATTAGGAATACTTCTTGTTCAAGGACTCGGAAATCCTGGCCAAGATTCAAGAGTAGACGGATGGCATCCCGAGACCGGAGGGTGGTTTATATGGTGGGAGGAATGGACTGCTGACCGGCAGTTAAAAGTTGGCTGCGTATTATAAAGCATGATATACTAATTGCTATGTCCACTGCATTTGATCTTCGGAGCAATTCATGTGCGTGTATCCCCGCTCAAGCGACGAGACTCCGTTCAATACCCCTCGATGACTACACTAAACACAGCATGATGATAACGAGACTTTGGTATCCCGGCCGGTTAGGTTGTCCATGCAGAAAATGCAAGGCACACTTCCTAGTGATATATCAGATGCTGGGGGTTCGAATGTTGATTTTCGTGCCAGATCACAACCCTGGATGCAGCATGGCCGCGGTCAAGGAATTAGATGGCCTGACGGCCTGTCTGCCAGCGGTTCACCGCGCCGTTTTGGGCTCTGAGACGCCGTAGTCGCTCAGTCCCCGTTCCAGTCCGCTCCTCGACTCTCGGATTGAGCTTGATCATTTGTCCGTTCCAAGCCGCGTCAGCCGGTTTAGTAGTGTTTGCGATCGGCACCGCGGGAAAGTGACGGTGCATGGCCTTTCAAGGTGCCAAGGATTCACAATTTAAATTTTATTATGTACTTACACCGGATCAGGTTGCTACCTCCCCGAATTGGTATAGAACCTGTGGTTCATATGGTGTACTTATAAAACCGCAACCTTGGCGTATGGTTCCTTAGCCTTCTTAACCGCCTCGGCTCACCTGCAGCGCAGACCGTCATATTACTTTCCCTCAGCGGAAGACATTATAGCGCCATGGAACGCGATTCCGACACCAGCGACGCTACCAAACTAGACCGCAAGCCTGGTCATTCCGAGATCCAGGAAATTGCAGTCGAAAAGTATGCTGCTCACCCTCCATCACCCCAGCGCAGTCTCGCACGTTCCATCGCCATTGTGGCGACGTGCACATTTGCCATGGTCGTCAACGTTCGTCTCTTCAGATGTTGACATCCTTTTACCTGCTGACGTTCCTGTAGACTTCAAATCAAACTTCGGTGGCGATGGGTCTATCAGAGATTGGTACGGCCGTCGGTATCCAAGAAGACCAACTTCAATGGCTGGTATCTGCATATTCTTTGAGTTCTGTCAGTCTATCCTTCACATGGTCGTGCCCATTCTAACGCCATCCCAGGGATGTTTACTTTTATTTTTTGGACGTCTTGCGGACCTCTACGGGCGCAAGAAGGGTTTCATCATTGGCATGGCCTGGCAAATGGTTTTTGCAATTGGTATAGGATTTGGAACAAGTAAGTCGCTCACATCATTTTTGCTGGCTATACTTATGCACTGCCATTATCAGATGGTATCACTATGGATATCCTTCGGGGTCTCCAGGGAATGGGCGCTGCCGCCGCGATTCCTTCTGCTGTGCGTTGCATTGCCTTTCCTATTCCAGACAAGCGTGATCCTCATCAATTTCATCCCAGCTGGGTATTTTGGCTCACTCGTTCCCTCCCTCTCGAGCGAGATCCATCGCGTTCGCAACTTTCGCGGCCGGTGCCCCCGTCGGCGGCGCTTTCGGTAACATGATCGGAGGCGTCCTCATCCAGCTTAGCAAGTATGTATGATCTTTCCGCGAACAACACGTTCCCTAATATGTGTTGCTTAGGGAACACTGGCGTTCAACGTTTTTCTTATCTGCGGGTTTATCGGCATTATGTGTACTGGGTGCTCTAACATCATTTGATCCTGACAAGACTTCGTCCGAAGCCGATGCACGGGTGGACTGGATTGGCGCAACATTGGTCACTTCCGGTTTGGTGCTAATCGTCTTTGTCCTCGGTCAAGCTACGACCGTAGGCTGGAAAACTCCCTGTATGTTCCGCTTCCTGCCTGTTTTGAACAATGGTTCACATCCTCGTTTATGTCAGACATCATCGCGTGTTTGATCATCGGAGTTATCCTTCTCGGCGTTTTCATCGTCTGGGAGCATCGTCTGGAGAATTCCGCTACCGACCCCGATAAGCCAAGGTCGTTCTGGACACCGCCACCCCTCATGAAGCCATCAATATGGGTACGAGCCAGGGGCCGGATGGCTGTGATACTTACAATTGCGTTCTTAAACTGGGCTGGTTTCATTTGTTGGACATTCTGGGTTCAGGTTTGTCTTGGTTTACTATGGGATGACGCGGAGATACTGATGTGTCCCACGTTCAGTTGTTCTACCAGAGCTACGAACTCCTTACACCTGTGCACACGATGATCCGATTTATCCCCATGTTCGTCATGGGCTGTATCTGTAACATTTTCGTCGCGATAGTGGTCGGAAAACTTCCTCTGGTGGTATTCATTGGTGAGACAGATTCTCCAATTCCGATTCCTTGAGATTCGTAACTCACGTTCAACTTTTGTTGCTGTTAAGTGTTCGGCACTCTTATCACTGGATTCGCTTGCGTCTTGTTTGCCCTTATCGATCCGACAGCTACATACTGGGCTTACGGGTTCCCGTCCACCACCATGATCGTGTTCGGAGCTGACTTTGTATACTCTGTCGGCACTATCTTTGTTGCGAAGATCGTATTCCCGCATGAGCAGAGTCTCGCAGGAGGATTATTCCAAACTATGACTCAGGTGAGAGCTAGAAATATCTATCGTTTTATGTCAGGTTATCGTTGGATCGATGGAATTGCTGACCCGTGTTCATACTACAGATCGGAACAGCGTTTGGTCTTACGATTTCCACGATCGTGTTTGGTAATGTCGTGAAATCGGAGTCGGCTAAGCTCGGCGTGATATTGAATTCCGGCGGAACGAATGCGCCGAGGGCAGCGCAACTGCTAGGTTACAGAGCCGCCCAATGGACCGGTGCAGCTTTCCCGTTCTTCGGTATGTGGTTTACGTTTTTATTTATTTGTTTTAAACATTTCCAAATGGGGAATGTGCTGACGCGATCCAATTCTCTGTAGCGGCCGTGTTAGCTGCTATTTTCATGCGGAAAGTCGGCATCGTAGGACATAAGAGACACGCGGAGGAAGATCCATTCGAGCAGACCATTACTGAAGAAGACACGGATGGCCAAGCTTAGACTTCGGATCGGTCCTACCATCTAGCCAAGATCGAATCTTCTTCACATTCGGATTCACTGGACGCGTCCAACCCACCCTAACTTACCCACACAACTACTGCATAACATCTGGCGTCATCCCGGTTACCAAGGCTACCCAATCATTTGTATATGACCCCCCGTACGACCCGTACGAAGAGCTATGAAGGACCTTGTAGCTATGTCACATAAGTTCCGTGCACACGTGATTCGTCTTGCATATCTCACTCACAATCGTCTTTCCTCATTTGTTTTGCTTCTGCTCCTTCATTTTCACTCCTTCACACATAGGAGCAGATCTTTAATTATCTGCTTAAACAGCCCTCAGCGTCGATGCTAACTTATTATTTATTGACCTCCCCTTTTGTTTTCCCTTTGAGTTCGTTGTTGATGTGATCTGTCCGCGTTGGCTTGGGTTAACTTCGCTTCTACTCCATTTTTAAAAGATTTATTTATCAAAGGGGATAGGTTTCGTATATGCAAGATTCTACGTGAGGGTGGAGACCGTCGATGAATAATTTAGGTGTAGTGTACCATATGCCGTCTCGTACCGACTCGTTCTATGTTTCTTGAGGTAGACATAACTCTCGTATTTGGAACACCTATCACACGAAAATACATGATTTCGATGAATTGGGTTGTCGGGCGTAGTCGATATCACTGTGGGTAGCAGAATATGTGAATTTTAGTGACGGATTCATCGCATATTGGCTGGAAGTTCAAAGGTTACTCGGATGAATATCATTGGAAAAAAATCCACTGAAGCGGCATCAATCCACTCTGACTTTCAGAGTATTTTCCCACTGAATTTCGCCGAACCATCAACTCATATTCACAGCTCGACTCCCTTCATTTCAGCCAGATTTTTCACTGATTCTAACAGCTATATCTGCTGAGGTACATGTTCTCCTCCCTTGAATTTCGCCTGATTTCTCCATTGACTTTCAATAGATAAGTCAGTGCAGCTGAGCTATCAATTCTGTCCTGGGCTCACTTGTCTCATCCACTCTTGAATTACCATTGATTGGATATGTCTCATTGTACAGGGTATATATAATATACAGGGCAGCGAATACAAGCACAGTTGGACAAAAATAAAGCAAGCGGGCATTGCACCCTTGAAGGCTGGATCGAGTGAGACGGCGTGATAGACACCTTCATGCTTGACACCTTCATGTCTTGGCACTAGCTAGGTTGTCAAAAGCTTGTTCTTTCAGGAAATCCACAGTAGTGGGCATGTCAGGTTGAGGAAGACAGTGGAAGACGAACAACACCTTGATTCTCCCACTCTTATGAGTGGGTTGTTTCTTCACTTGTTTCTTTTGTTGTCTGTGCTGGTCCTCTGGGGCATTATCATCATGGCAACCCTTGAATCTCGAAGGACCTGCTTCCCCTTGCTAAACAACAGTGAGAGTGACCTGGAAGACGAATTGAACACATAACATTACTAAAATGATGCTCACACTATTAATGTTTGTATTTGGGCTCTATGTTGAAAGAAATATTGTGAATCTTCCCCACATTTTGACTGGAAAGAGAACCCACCAAGATCGTCCCATCATTGATGGGATGGTGGTTGATTCTTTCCTTTTGGGTTTCACCCACTGGTGAGGTAACACCTTGTTCAGCAGCAGTGAATTTCCAGGTCTCTTCGGTGGCCATGTTTGTCTCTGGTTTGGTCGTATTGTCTGCGATGTTCAAGTCCTCGATCTCTTTGTAGTCATGTTCAAATTGCTGCAATGCTTCTCCAATGTCAGCACTATCTATTAAGTTCTCATAGGCAAACTGTAGGCTGATGCACTTATCTTCTGTGATTAGCTGACAAGCAATATATGGGATTAACACAAATTGAACAAGCCGCTCAGCGCTGAGAGGATAAAACAAGTCCAGAGATATGTCTTTGACTTGATGTACCATTGTGGCATAGAGCACTTCCCATCCTATTGGGCTGTAGCTGTACCAAGTGAGCATCACTTCCAATAATGCAAATCAGGACCCACTAGCCTGTTACAACTCATTTGTATGCCCACTCTTTTCTCCACTCTACGATACACTTCTCTTGTCTATGCCTTCTCACTCAACTCTTCACACCGTGACTCATCGTATCATGACTCATCACCAGTCTCTGTTGGTGCCTTTTCATCTAAACCCTAAACCACACAGCCTAGCCTGGGTTCTCTTTTGAACCCTTCCCCTCCGCCCTGGGCAGCGCCTGTTACAACTCGCCTAGCCCCTATCCCTTTTTCGGCTCTAACCCCTGTCTCACACCTGTGAGAACCGTCTGTACACCTGTACCTCTCCCCCCGTTCTTGTCCCTCCTTACCTAGGGAGGCTGTCATCGTCTCTAACGTAACTCCCTTGCTTGGTCTAATGACTAGACATCACTCGGATCCCTCGTCTTCCGCCCTCATCCCCACTCCGAGTTACCTCCTTCGTCCTACCCTTCACCATAGACCTGTTCCCGTGCCTATCCAGGAACACCCTCTTTACCCATCACCTTGGACCTTCACCAGTCACATCTGGGGATCTTCCCCATTACCGTCATTTGTCCTTGCATCTGCCCAGGATCTCCCCCTGGTACCCTCATATGCTTTTCTTTGTTCTTATTCACCTTGACGTTCTTCATCTACCGTACCCTTGGTGCTATCTGCACACCCTTACCCTAGTCATGCGTCCACTGATGTTATGCTGTAGTATTCCCCTTCACCCCGCTTACGCGGCCCCCACCCTTGCTTATTTCACACCTGGCACTTTAGCTTGTGCATCCTTTTGACAGCCCTGCCCTTTGCCCACGCCCTTGGCCCACATTTGGGCTCCTCTTCATTCGTATACTTATATACCAGACCTTTTAGCATACTTATTCCCTATCTTCGTCTTGCCTGGTATTCCCCTAGTACCTTGCATCTTGGACCATAGAACCTGTTACGATTTTCCTCGGTTCGCGGTACCCGGCCCGGCTCTCCCGTATCCGGCCCCCGGCTACACCTCATTTTCCATTCCCGGTCTCGCCCAGACCTCCCTACGACTGTGTTCTTGTTCGTCGCCCCTGAGCACGGCTCTTCCCAGTTCTCTCGGCTATCCCCGGCCTCATGCCTTTCCCTCATCATCGCCCTTTGGCTGTATTACCACCGCTGTGTCGCACAGCACATCTCGGTATCTATTCGCGGTCTCAGACTCTCTACTTCTCCCGCGATCCTCTGTGGTCTATTGATCCTGGTTGATCGCCCTTCCATTGGCTCGGTTCCTATTCTATTCTCGGTGGCTTTCCCCATGACTCTTACTA
>QFEL01002687.1:0-10059 GCA_003316195.1 Neoboletus brunneissimus
GGGGACGGGGACGGATGACGAAGAGTCCGAGTGATGTCTAGTCGTTAAACCAAGCAAGGGGTTCACGTCAGGGACGATGACAGCCTCCCTAAGCGAGGAGGGACGAGGACGAGGGGTGAGGTACAGGTGTACGGACGGTTCTCACAGGTGTGAGACAGGGGTTGAGCCGAAAAAGGGATAGGGGCTAGGCGAGTTGTAACATCTTCCCTCTGCCACATCCTCCCCTGAACAGCCAGATGCCTCCACCTTGCGTTCTATCGTGACTATATCACCTACCTCTTCTTCAGGTGCTGCCCCTGCCAACCTTCCCTCTGCTGCATCCACCTTTGAACAACCAGATGCCTCCACCTCGCATTCCATTGAGACTGCATCCCCTACTGCATCTCCAGGTGCTCCCCCTGCCAACTTGGTCCCTCAGCCTGGGCCATCACACATTACTGAGGCACAAATCGATCCCCTCATTCTCGCTTTGACCACGGCAGTTGATTGTGATTTTGATTGCAATTTCAATCTTTACAATGATGACTCTACACCACCATTTCAGCCCAGCATACCAACCACATGTGTCATCCCTGCTACTCCCTTGTCCACATCCTCGACAGAGGAAGCAAACAATACTGATATACTTAACCTTGTTTCCCGTGCAGGTGATTCAATTGGAGACACTCTGAATGATGATGTTCCAACCAACGATGCTGCTGAAGAAGGTCCATCCACTCCTACATCTGGCCGATGAAGTGCATGCGTTATGTTACGATTCACTCCCGCTACCTACCTTTTTCCTACCGTCACCTACCTTGCTCCTACCTTCTTCTTCCTCTCTCGCACTTCCTATGCTTCTTACTTCTCTCGCTTCTGTCGGTCATGGCCAATCACGGCCCCTTTTCATTTAAACCTTAAACCACACAGCCTAGCCCGGGTTCTTCTCCGAACCCTTCCCCTCCGCCCTGGGCAGCGCCCCTTTCATCTCCGCTCTTCATCTCCAGCTATTGACCCCGTTCCATTCCATCTCGTGCCCTTGCTGTAGTACCCCCGCTCGGACACCATGCGCACCCCCCTTTTCCCCTTCGCCCTATACCTACCATTTCTGACTCGGTCTGTGCGCAGTAGGGTACACTACTTAAACAGCTAGCTTGCGTCCCTGTACCGTAGCTTAGCTTCCCGAAATCTACTCTTAAACAAGCTCACCTTTGCGCGATCAGCCCTTCGCCTGTCACTGGACCGGCTAGGACAGTCGCACTCCTTGTATTCGACAACAAGGCCTCAGACCTGAGTCGACCTAGGCCCTGGACCTTAGATCCTCGCCTTCCCCGTATCCCAACCTCGGCGTCCCTGCGTCTTCAGCTTGAGCTACTACCTTCGGGTCTACAGTCGTCCACCTCTGGTCGAACCGTAACACGTTAATGCAATCCTTGCAGCATGTTACGAGGAACTTGACAAAATCATGATGAAAGCCGTCGGTAAATCACCTGTTCTGTCCAGCAAGTAGTAGATAGCTGGAATAAGAGTCAAGGTAGGGTGATTAGTGGGACAAACCACTGGAACCTTTGGCCCTCATACTTGGTGAAGCATGAGGCAGAAGAGTGTAAACGTGTGGGGATTCCCATGGATGTTCCCAGTAAGTTTTTTTTGGACAATGCATATCTATTACTGAAATGAAAAAGTGTCTCCCTCACTTCATGGCCAGCTTTACACAAAGTTCAAGGAAGCCCACCATGACAACTGGCAGGAGATACTTGAGATCAACAACATGTTGGAGCTTTCTGAGCCCTTTTCTTCAATGCTTGCCCAATGCACACAGACATTCAACAAGATCCGGAGGCAGATGACGAGCCTGGTAAGCCACGGCCCAGCATTTTGAATTACACTAACATTTTACCTACATCGATGCAGCAGCTGCCAAGTATGGATTCGAGGTGGCTATTGTAATGTGTGGTAACACTGTAAATGAGGATATATCACTGGCTTTTGTGCATACAACCACCGCCGCCAATAGTGTAAGTCAAGCATGCTATTATGGGCACTTGACTAATATCATTGCAGTTTTTCGAGACTCACTGCTGTACTGACAAGGATGCCATTATTGGACACCTAAAATTACATGTCTAGTATGCCCAATTTGTTTCGTTTGTTTTTTGATCATCTAACATGCTTTCAGCAACAACATTTCCTTGGAGATCATCAGTGATGCCTTCGACAATGAAAGGCTGGACGATAAACATAAGGAATCAACTGGGGTGGCAGGGAACTTGAAGACAGGGGACCTGCCAATGTGTGTTGCAGTGTGTTCGGACATAGAGGATGTCGCCAACGACAAGGCTGATACTGCCACATCATCCGAGGATGTGTTGATGTATATCAAGGACAGTATCTTACAGCTAATTGGTAAGTGTGTGAGCGCTTTGTGTGACTTATTTGCTCCTAACCAGGCACTGCAGATTCAGCAGGTGGAGATGTGTCGAGGATCAAGCACAATAATTTCCCTTGGACCTCGTTGGTCCAGATCTTAGGGGATCAAGGCCTGGTGATGCAAGGATGGCCCTCCTCTGCCCTAATGCTGGGAGAATTGTGGACGATGCAGTCAAGAGCGAAAGGTATCACTACTCTCAAGCTTCACGAGCGGCGCGATATTCATCATGCCTTGGAAAACCATGAGATTACCATTGTCAAGATTGAAGGGAAGCCACAGTGGAGTAACTCGTCTCTCTGTTATCTCTCTTTTCGATGCTAACATCTCATATCAGAAGCTATTCAGGAGTCTAAGTCTCCCATTATTATTGGCGCACCACCTCATGTGGACAGTGATGCGGAACATGCACAACAGATGTATATGGATGGATCCATTGATTTTGAGGGGCCAGCCTGGCTTCCTCAAGGTAATGCTACAACCTGCATCAAGCCACACAAGATTCATGCATCAAGGGCCATGGCAGACAATCCAATTATTCTCAGTAGCGGGAAGGACACAAGTGGGGTTGTCAAGCCCACCAAGAAGTCAAAGTCCAAAGCAGCTTTGAAGACAATATTGCTAAGGAAGAAGGAGAAATCTAAGTATGTCCCAATTGATGACTTGAGCGACAATGATGCCGGTCCTGCTATGAAGGGTGATATAGTCCCACTTGCCGTTGTCGACGTCATTGCTCCCACTATGACCACCGCTGTTCCCATCAATACTGATGCAGGAAAGTCATTCCCCACCGCTCAAGGCCTGAAAATTGAAGGTGACTATCAGACCCCAGAACCCTCGGGGAAATGCAAGGCCAATGTGATTGTCCCATCTCAGATATCTAAAAAGTCTGCACTTCAGCCAAGGAAGCCTGATCTGCATAGTAAGTGTGCACAAACTTTTCTTAAGCAGTTGTTCACTAATCTACTCATTAGTTCATGATCCGTTCACAGATGCTTTGGCATCCTCACACCTGGATGCGCCAGTAGGGGCTTTGAATGACCCAGAGGGTCATATCAAGCAATCTTTACAAGTAACCCTTGATCCGTCCTCCCCTTCTCCAAAGCGACACGCCCCCTTGGCACCACTCATTGAGACCCAGGGCGAGGACATGGAATATCTTAACTCTTCACCCACTCCACCTGCTTTTGTGTTAGTGCCGTCCACAGAGGGAAATGCTGGCCCTAATCAATATCCGCCCCAGCCATCCCATCCGTCTCTTCCTGCTGTCCTCCCTCCCCCTCCCTTACCTCCAAAGCCTGCTCACTACCAAGGAATAGCAGGCCCCAGTGGGGATCAAGAGGACAGGTGGGAGGATTCTTGTGGAGTAGGTTACCTGCACCCACTGCAGGACCAATTCTGTGCTGCTGGATACTCACACCCATACTTTCCCTATCAGGCCGATATGTACCCTGGTGATCCTCAAGCTATATACAGTGCCTTCCATCCTCATGCTATCTGTTATGTTCCAACCAGGTAGCTAGAGACGTAGACCTGGTAGTGTCTTCTGGTCGAGAAAGTCCTGACGGGGGCGCCAGATAGCAGCAGAAGATGATCAAGGGGTGGACATTGGCAAGGTGCGAAGTACAGGTGCTACAACACTAGGGGAAGTCCAAGGTACTAGGTGCAAGGGGGGGGGTGTGTACCAGGTAAGACAAAAATAGGGAATAAGTGTACTAAGAGGTCTGGTATATAAGTGTACGAATGAAGGGGAGCCCGAATGTGGGCCAAGGGTGTGGACAAAGGGCAGGGACGTCAAAAGAACACACAAGCTAAAGTGCCAGGTGTGAAATAAGCGAGGGTAGGGGCCGCGTAAGTGGGGAAAAGGGGAATACTACAGCATGACGTCGGTAGACGCATGACTAGGGGGATGGGGTGTGCCAATAGCACCAATGGTAAGGTAAGTGAAGGACGGCAAGGTGAATAAGAACAATGAGAAAGCATATGAGGGGACCAGGGGGAGATCCTGGGCAGATACGAGAACGAATGACGGTGATGGGGAAGATCCCCAGATGTGACCGGTGAAGGTCCAAGGTGACAGGGGAATGGGGCATTCCTGGATAGGCACGGGAACGGGTCTATGGTGGAGGGTAGGATGGAGGAGGTAACTCGGAGTGGGGGCGAGGACGGGAGACGAAGAGTCCGAGTGGCATCTAGTCGTTAGACCAAGCGAGGGGGTCATGTTAGGGGCGATGACGGCCTCCCTAGGCGAGGAGGGATGAGGACGAGGGGCAAGGTACAAGTGTACAGACGGTTCTCACAGGTGTGAGACAGGGGTTGAGCCAAAAAAGGGATAGGGGCTAGGTGAGTTGTAACACTATCCACCCTCATGATGCCAGTCAATTTAGGCCTGGGGTGTTCTCCAGCATATCCCCTTATGCAAACCATCCAGACCGGGTGTACTGTCGTGATGACCATAGACACCTTAATCCCTCTTTCCCTGCGACTCGTAGCCCATCAGTGGAATCCTGTCCATTGCACCATCTGTCTGCCAAGGCTAGGCAGTAGGGTCTTGTTGTTATTGTGTGTTGTCTTGCAATCTCCGTCATTGCTACTAAAATGTACTACAATATTTACATGCAATAGATTCAATCTTGGCTGATTATGATTGGTTGCTGATTTCTAAAGCACTCCGCACACTGCACCTGATGCCCTCCCCCACCTCCCAGTCATTGGAGACTAATTAATCACATGTGTGCCTATCAAGCTCATTACAGTCGAGCTACCCTCCAGTACTATATCATTCTTGAGAAGCTTTCTGACGTCTTAAATGAGTAATCCTTTGCTGAACGAATGAAGAAGCTGATCCTGGAAGCTATTTAAGATCCTCGTGTAGCACATGGTTCATATTTTCCCCTCCTCATGTCCACTCCACAGCCCACTGGCAACGACAAGCAAGCAGAGTCACCCTTCGTCCATCCCTCGTCCACCCCACATGTTACAACTTGCCTAGCCCCTATCCCTTTTTCAGCTCTAACCCCTGTCTCACCCCTGTGAGCACTGTCCATACACTTGTACCCTGTCCCTTGTCCTCGTCCCTCCTCACCTAGGGAGGCTGTTATCGTCCCCAATGTGACCCCCTTGCTTGGTCTTACGACTTGACATCACTCGGATCCTTCATCCTCTGACCTCGTCCCCACTCCGAGTTACCTCCCCCATCCTACCCTCTGCCATAGACCCATTCCCATGCCTATCCAGGAATGCCCTACTTCCCCATCACCTTGGACCTTCACCGGTCACATCTGGGGATCTTCCCCATCACCATCCTTTGTCCTTGTATCTGTCCAGGATCTCCCCCTGGTGCCCTCGTACACTTTCTCTCCTTCTTATTCACCTTGCTACTCTTCATTTACCTTACCACCAGTGCTATCTGCACACACCCCGCCCTAGTCATGCGTCCACCGACGTCATGCTGTAATTTTCCCTTTCGCCCCACTTATGCAGCCCTTACCCTCGCTTACTTCACACCTGGCACTTTAGCTTGTGTGTCCTCTTGATGTCCCTGCCCTTTGCCCACACCCTTGGCCCACATTCGGGCTCCTCTTCTATTGCATAGTACTTATACTGGACCTTTAAATACACTTGTACCCTAGCTTCAGCTTACCAGTTCTTCCTCTGGACTTGTACCTAGTCCCTACCGGCTATACCCCTTGTATTCGTGTACCTTGCCTATGCAACACCCTTGATCGCCTTCTTCCATTGTCTGGCACCCCCGTCAGGACATCCTCAATAAGAAGTCGCTTACCAGTCTACATCTCAGGCCTACCCAGGTTCAAATGTAACACCACACACCAACAGTAACTCAGAATTAAGTAAGTACCTACTGTGCATATGGAAACCGATGAACTTACTCTTTGACTAGTCTGACTGAGGCATCTGTTTGTGGCTTTATCTGCCACTGATGAGTTGGCTGTAGACATAACTGTATACAGCATGACATGCACGGTCTCTGTCCTTCAAGAGAAGGCTGATCATTGTGAGTAAACAGTTTTGTGGCACTGAACTTTTGACTCACTGATTGCTTGAACTAGTATACATGCTCAGTATTGCAGAGACTATCATTTCAGCCTGCAAAATGAGTATGTACCTTTTCAGCCATGCTATGACAAATGTCACTGGCGCGACTCCCCTGCCACCCATCTCCTCTCCACCCTTCACTGCCGTGCTGCTGAACGATCTATTACGGTTCGACCCAGAGGTGGGCGACCATAGACCTGAAAGGTAGAAGCTCTTGACTAGAGAGGCAAAGA
This sequence comes from Neoboletus brunneissimus, assembly GCA_003316195.1. Lineage (NCBI taxonomy): Eukaryota > Fungi > Basidiomycota > Agaricomycetes > Boletales > Boletaceae > Neoboletus > Neoboletus brunneissimus. Next base: position 6,697 of record QFEL01002687.1, read on the forward strand.
CAGAGGCACAGGGGTTGTACAGAGGATGCCTAAGGGCAAGGACGCAGGTGGGAGCAAGGATCAGAGGTCCAAGGCCCCAGTCGACTCAGGTCTAGTGCCTTGTTGTTGAGTACGAAGGATGTGAAGGGCTCAGCCAGTCCAGTGACAGGCAAAGTCAGATCGCACAGAGGTGAGCTTCAAGCAGTAGATTCGGAAAGCTAAGCTAGGGTACAAGAGCACTAGCTAGCTGTTTAAGTAGTGTACCCTACTGCGCACAGACCAAGTCGGGAGTGGTAAGTACAGGGCGAAGGGGAGAGGGTGTGCATGATGTCCGAGCGGGGATACTACAGCAAGGGCATGAAATGGAATGGAGTGGGGTCAATAGCCAGAGATGAAGAGCAGAGATGAAAAGGGGCGCTGCCCAGGGTGGAGGGGAAGGGTTCAAAGAAGAATCCGGGCTAGGCTGTGTGGTTTAAGGTTTAAATGAAAAGGGGCCATGACTGACTGTGACTAATGGGAGCGTGAGACGTAAAAAGCATAGGTAAGGCTGGGGCAAGTGAAGGGAAGAAAGGAAAAAGGTAGACATAGGAGTGGATCATAACATTACCCCTGGGTTATCCTCTGAGCCACTGGCAAAGAAATTCTAGTAGAGGTCGGCTGACCTGCTGTAGAGGGAGCCAGTGATGTTGCCCCAGGCAATGTTATCATAGATGTCATTGTTGTTGTCGTAGTCAGGGGTAGGAGGGCACGGGAGTGGCGGTGGGGGATGGTGAGGGGGTGCAGGGGTGGGCTGACGACGAGGGCGAGAGGAGGCGTGACAAGGTGGTGGTACTGGACGAGGTGGGGCGGCAGAAGAAGACAAGGAGGAGTGGGTACGACACAAGAATGAAGACGTTGTCAAAGACAATTGAGAGGGGATGACACATCGGTAAAGTGAGCAACGGGAGCCATAGTGGCCTGGGGCCCAGTGAAGGCAGTGTGGGCATTGATAGTACTGGCAATCGGATCTCATATGACCCAGGTGGTGGCATTCATAGCAAGTCTTGGCATACCGAGGGTGAGAGGGGGGAAGGGCTGCACGTCCTTTGTGTCTGGTCCAGTGGGCTTCCACTTGTTCCATGAAGTGGATTTCATCGTTGTTCAGTGGGGAGGAAGAAGCAGAGGGAACATCGGGAGCAAGGGTGGAAAAAGTAGAAAGTTCGGTGTCGTAGTGTTTGATCTCTTTTAGGAATTCTAACATGCCTAGCTGGTACATGGCCATGATGAGGTTTCCCTCGAGTTCCTCAGTGATCTGGTCGATTTGTAACTCGAGAATGGCGACATGGGCACTGGCAGAAGAATTGGGGTGTGCAGTGAGGAGGTGGAGACGGGAGTATTGCAGGTATGCTTTATACAGGGCCCAAAGGGGAGAGCAAAGGTTGAGGTGGAAGGAGACGGAGACCATAAAATGGGAGTTGTGAAGGAGGGTGCATAACTGTTGGAGTGCTTCTCCATCAGGGAGGTCATCTCGGAGGCGATGGGCGAAGACAGGGAGGTCTACCAAGATGACCGTTGCAGGAGTAGCAGGGCCTGCAAAAGGAGCAAGAGTGGGGTGGTGAGGGGGAGGAGAAGGAGAGTCCCAGCCAGGAGAAGCGATGTGGGACGAAGGCATGGATATGTCATCGACAAAGGGTATAGGATCGTAAAGAGTAGAAGAAGGAGTAGGCGAGGCAGTAGTTGGCAAAGTGATTGAGGAAATAGAAAAGGGGGTGTCAGAGACTGGGATGGTGGCGGGGTAGTAGTCATCGGAGGGGACATCAGAGCAGGGCATAGCAGTTGATAGGTGGTTGGTGGGTTCAGGCATGAGAGGAAGAACTGGAGGGGAAATGTCTCAGGTGTCGTTTCTTATAATCGAGGAGGGCAGCCTTTGAATGTTTGAGGTCGCGCTCAGGGACCCAGGAGTCTTCTTCTGCAGTATACCCTTTCCATCATATCAAATATGAGTGGGAGCGAGTAAAGCCTCAGTGCTTCAGAATCTTCTCGATTTTGTATTCCTCCTCCCCATCTACAAGGTCCAGTGGTGGGGCAGGGAATTGGGACCGTGTACGGAGTTCTCCTTGTACAGGGTCAATAGGAAGGTGTGGAAGACAGGATGTATCTTCCAGGTAGAGGGGATGTGTAGGCGATAGACGATAGGGGAGAGGATTTCGGTGATGACAAAGGATCCTTCCCGTTTAGGTGCGAATTTGGGGTTGACAACTGATCGTTTCAAATTGCGGGCCTCGAGCCAAACCTTGTCTCCTTTCTTGAAAGGTTTAAACTTCCTTCGGTTGCGTGACATCATTACTTGGTGTGTGAGTTCATGGGCTGCTAGGGCCTCATCATGGGCAGCTGTCAAGTTCTTGATGCGGGAGGCGACTGCGGGTAGGGAGGTTTTGGAGATGACCAATGGTAGGGCACAGGGTTCGTAGCCCATCATGAGATAGAACAGAGATTGGTTGGTGACAGAATGAGGGCGGTGGTTGTGGGCGAACTCAGCATTGGCAATCAAGTCGGCCCAGGTTGTAGGGTGTGCTCCACAAAAGATCTGAAGGTAGGTCTTGACCTCTTGGTTGACATGTTCGGTTTCCCCATCTGTTTGAGGGTGATAGGCAGTGGAGAGGGCAAGGTCATAGTTGAGGAGTTTTCCGAGTTCTCTGGTGAATGCCAAGGCGAATTGAGGTCCCTGATCAGAGATGACTTTGTTAAAAAGGCCAAAATGTTTGTACACGGAGAGGAAAAAGAGGATGGCAATGCCTTCCGCAGTTATGGTTTTATTAGTGGGGCAGAGAATCACCCCCTTAGTAAGCCCATGGTCGACCACGACCAAGAGAGAATCAAAGCCCCCAGACAGGGGGAGGTCGGTAATGAGATCGCAGGAGATTTGCTGGAAGGGGCGGGTATAGGTCGAGTGGATAGGGGTGAGTGGGGGAACAGTGGGGTGGGTGTTCAACTTGTTTTGTTGACAGGTGGCACATCCTTCAATGTAGTGGCGAACATAGGAGGTGAGGCCAGGCCACCAAAACTCAGATGCCATGAGTTGGCGGGTTTTAAGGTAGCCCGGGTGGCCAGTGGAAGCGTGGTCATGGCAGCGTTGGAGAATAGAGCGATGAAGGGAGGAGGCAGCAGGGACATAGATTCGACCATTGTAAGTAAGAACACCTTCAAGCAGTTGCCAAGGGGAGATGCGAGAATGAAGGAATGCGGGGGTGTCTAGGGAAAGAGATTGAAGTGCCTGAAGGGCACATGGATCGTCTGTCGAGGCGGATTTAATATGATCAGAGAGGGCAGTGTCGATGAGGCGGACAAAGAGGGAGGGGGGTAGGAGGGTAACACCTTGGTTATCTGCATCATGGGGAAGATGAT
>QFEL01002692.1:3471-16898 GCA_003316195.1 Neoboletus brunneissimus
GGGGGTACTAGATACCTGTTCCTCGTAGCTGGCAATTCGGGGCTGAAGGGTCCCGAGTGCGTCTTCGACGACACGTTTGCGTATGTCGTGGTCGGTGATGGTGCCTGCGCCGATGCTCTTGACGAGCTCTGAGATGACTTGTCTGCCTGTGACGAGGCCGACGATGTCTGGGTTGGCTACGGCATCGATGAGGACATGGAGATCGGCAGGGAGGGAGGAGGGATCTGGCCGAGATAGGGTTTCTGAGAGGAGGGAAAGGTACGCGGGTGTTTTGTCCTTTTGTGCGAGCGTGGCCAGATGCGACAGTTTTGCCTCCATCGCCGTCGCCGTCGTCGACGTTGACTGGACGGCTACTCCGACGCCACCCTGGCACATGCCACAAAGCTGACTTGGACTCCCACTCTCATGACGCCTTTCTCATCGTCCCTCGGTGTACCAACCAGCGGCTCTTTAAATACTGGCAGGTCCCCCAGCGGTGGGTAAGCTCTCACTGTCTTCGTGCCGTATCAGCAGGTAATTGGACACGGTCGTCCTGGCGATTCACTCACTCTCATGTCATCCAATCCCCGCCCACTGCGCGATCAGACACCGCTGAGAACTGCTCTCTCATAGCCTCATGTCGCAGCCCGAACGCCGTTATATCTGATGTGTTCTCCTCAAAACCTTTCCCTACCCTCCCATAGTAACCCCCTCCTTGCTCTGCTCATCCACTCGGTGGATCACAGGCTGACTGGGCGGTCTACGCTACTCCCCGAGTTGTTCATTTGGAAATGTCTTCTTTCGCTGGCCATTCACATTCACGCCATGCGATGCCCCCCGTCCATGCCTTCCGACAGTTGCCTCTCAGTCCTCCGGACACTGATCAGGATGTGTCGCATACTCCTCCAGTGTTGTTGTCTGGAAATCCAGGAGCAGACTTGGACATGACTCCGGCACAGGGTGTCACACCCGAACGTACTAGATACCAGCCTCGTAGGCCGTCCACATTGTCGTATCAAAGTTCGGGTGCTCGAGATTCTCGTGATCGTAGCTACGCACGGAGCCCAAGGAATCTCGTGGTGGTTGTCCCACCTCCTGACTTGCCGCTTGATCAGGGGCATCTTGGGAACGTTTTGTCGATGGGGCCCCGCTATAGACTCACTCAAGGCATCCTAATGCCATTGTTTCCATCGGTGAGTATCTGAATTATTTATGCCATGCTAGCAGTTTCGGACGCATTGACTCGCATTCTTCAGATGTTTGGACAACTAAATGCTATTGCCCGCGAATACAACTTTCCAAGCACCGTGGGGATTTGCCTTTATCTTCATGTCAACCAGAATGGCATTACGAGGACACCCCGTATCTCCGATGATTCTTGGCAGTATCTCTTTGGCCACCTGTTCGAGGGTCGCCCGTCTTCCACTCAGCAGCTGCCGGTAGGCGGGAGTATCGAATTCGACATCGACTTGAACAAAGCGCGATGGTTTGACGCATGGGTCGCAGGAACATTGCGGGACTCGGATTCTGCATTTCCGCCAATCATAACTTCTCAGGCATCGTTTGGAGCTCACTGGCGGGGGGAGAGCCAGACTACGAATGGGGATGAACAACCAATCGAGGATCGGTGGGATGCTTCAGGGTCGCATACATTGGTCACCAACTCGCGACCGGAAACGCTTCGTCATCTTCCTAGGAAGCTCTCTCTTGTAGAACGGCTCGACTCAAATGGTATCCATGTACTTCCCAAATCTCAGCCCGATTCTCCTATCCATGCCTTGTCGCCAATCCCCCAGTCAGCCATTCCTCAGGCTGTAGCGCATGACCTGGAACATCGCGTAAATTCGTGGAGGGCGACCACGGAGTTGTACCCTGTCTCAATGACAGAGACATACCAGCCGGCTCAAGATATCGGGGTATCCGTGCGTGTGACGACCATGGATGAGTACGCACTGGAGGGTAATTCCCGGAAGACAGTCAATCACGACGAATACCTTTGCTCACTCAGAACTGTGGGACCCCACAGTCCTGCCATGGATTTACCGATTACACCTTCTCGACCCGTTCCCGTACATTTTGATCGTCGTGCAGATGGGACTATTTCGCTTACTCCGACCACTGGGACAAGCTGGGGCCTGACTGATGACGAGTGGTACTTGGTCGCTTCGAATGTATCTCGGTTGCCTTCGCCCGACGGGGGAGAGCGTATGGTCGAAGATATCAAGGCTTCAAGATCCTGCGCGGTTTGGGGAAATTCCTTCGGGTGGCGCTCCGCAATGACATGGAAAAAGGTCTACCCGTATTCAGCTACGCAGTCAGAGCCCACGATCCAGGTACTGCTTCAAGACTCCAATGGCCTCGTGCCTCAGTATCCCAACCTGGTGATCTGTAAGTACCCATTGTCGTGGAGGACAGCGTATCCCTTGACAGTGAACCGCGTAGACCCAGCCACGGGGTTCCACCCTGATACGCATTCTCCGCCCAGTATCTCCAAGGATATTAAGTCTTCTCCCCCCTCGGTGTGGGGAAGTTCATTTGGTTGGCAGAGGGTGGCGACCTGGCGAAAGGTTTACCCGTATTCCACAGTGACGATACAACCGGTCGCTCCCATTCGACTTCGTGGAGTAGGAGGACTGGAGTCTAAATACCCAAACCTTTGCATATGTGAGTTTGGAGCCAGCTGTTCAGTTTACGAAGACTCATCGAAAATAAGATCCTGCGACCTACCCAGACTTTGAAATCTATCCTTCATGCACCGCAGAGGAGGATGTACCAGTCTCCGTGTTGCTCAATGAATCAAGCAACTTCACAACGTCTTACCCCAGTTTGGTGATCTGTATGGGTGTTACGATTGATGATTCTGCAAACACTGACAAGCTATGGTAGATCCTGCCGTATACCCTCATCTAGACATATATCCGGTTGTCGACCCAGACCCTGCTGTTCATCCACATTTCGATCTTTATCCAAAGGCTTTGCAGACTACCGAACCGCTCGAGCAGAAGGAGGTAGATGTAGTAGATGTGAGGTTGGTAAATGTAGGCTGTCTTACGGCCGAGTATCCCAACATGACCATTTGTAAGTGCGTACGTCACCATATGAACAAGGACACTGACACTTGTGGAAGATCCAAGTGCATATCCTCACCTAGAGATATACCCGACGCGGGATACGGTGTGTATTGTGAAAATGAGGCACTTCCTCTTACTCATGAAACAATGATTAGAAGAGGCCAGCCTCAAGCGTAGCCTGGGGCATCTCTTTCGGATGGTTGACAGCCAAGACCTGGCTCCAAGTTTATCCGTTACACACTGCAAATCCCCTGACGAGGCAACGTGTAGACGACCAAGGTAGATCTGTCTCAGGTTCACGGAGTCAAAGTCCGGCAGTTGGTAAGCACCAATATCCCATGATCTGTATGTTCTCACATTTTGCAATGGTCTGTCGTTGTGATGTAGCCAATATCGTGGCTAGGAAGCAGTCAGTCTGGAGAAGTTCGTTCGGATGGGAAAGTGCGGCAACATGGCGCGCGGTGTGGCCAACTCCTTATGCATCAAATGCTACTCCGATATCTGTCCATCTGGGACAGCAGAGCGACTCATCCTCGAACTATCCATACTTCATCATATGTGAGTCTTGGTAGAAGGATCAAGCATCATTTCTGACGTGAACACAAGATCCTGCTACTTATCCTCATTTCGATATTTACCCGCCTCGTGCTATCATCGTAGAAGTAGAGGAATCTCAGACGACGAAGGAAAATCAACGTACCGTCAACCTGATTCCCCATTATCCCAATCTCGTAATATGTAAGAAAACACGTCTCGCTGATTCCACCGTCTAACATCTGTTAGACCCAGTGGTGTATCCTCATCTTGATGTATATCCAGCCCTTGTGAGGGATTCGGTTGCCGCGGAACGTGGAAAAGGAGAATCCACGCGGCACATAGGTTGGCACTTTGTCGGGAACGCAAGTCATGTGAAGAATCTTGCATCGCTCCTCGAGAAATCTGGTCTTGCCCCGGAATACCCGCACCTAGTGATTTGTGAGTTGGCTCAGTAACTGGCAGCCTTGTCTGATCGAGTTGTACGAATTTAGACCCACCTGCGTACCCTCATTTCGAGCTTTACCCGATCTGGGCAAACGCATCAACCTTGAAAGATCAGGTAGCTGAACCACTCCCTAATTCAAATATTTATCCTGCTCTTGATATCTGTGAGTTCTACGCGCAAGCTACCTTATTGTGCAGCTGCTTACCATCGGCGCATCTAGACCCCGCTGTTTACCCTCATTTCAATATTTATCCCACTGTTCTGCGAGTAGAAATTTCCGGCAGGGCGGTCTCGAACGTCTGGCACGAGCGAGTAGAAGTGAGACTTCCTTCTCTGTATCCTAGCTTTGACATATGTGAGTCCAAATGTTTTGGATTGTAATGTATGCTCTAAGCTTCTGGCAGATCATGCATGCTATCCCTATAGTCTGGATTACATCTATCCCTCCACTTCGGTGTACCCATCCATAATCCAGGATCCCGGATCCTCAGCTGAGGTCACTCAGCCGTCCAAACTAGAGAAACCACCTTCTATATCTTCACCAATGGAATTGGAATCAGTCAGTGTGAAAATACCTGCCCGGTACCCGATATTGGACCCCTGTGGGTATTCAATTCATGTTGCTGGGATTTCTAGTATCTGAGGCAATGCAATCAGATCCTGCAGGTTATCCCTGGTCTCTTGAATTCGTATACCCTGCTGTCTCGGTTGATGATTACTCGGAAGTGGTAAAGCCACAGTATCCCTGTATCTGGATCTGTATGTTTTGCAAGATTGTATATCTCATGCTTGCTGATACTATCAATCTCCAGATACTCCCGTATACCCCTTCGTGCAGCCGTATCCGGGCGCATCTGACTTGGTTCACGTTCCTGGAACACTCGATGAAAGTGAATATACGTCCGCCAAGACATTCCTTGCAGGGTCAGAGGTAACTAGTCGCAGACAATCAATCTTGTTTCGCGGCTGAAGATAGGTTACAGCTTCAGCACATTGATCCAGGATATGCAACGTATCCGTATTTCGATCTCTACCCTACTCCTCTAATACTGGCGCCTCAAGAGGGACGAGCGGTGCAAGATGCCTATATCGGCGACTTGGCGACCCCTGCGTCGTGTGTGCCCGCCACAACACGGAGAAATCGAAAGACTCATATAGAATCACGTACCTCGGCCTTTCGATCTTTAGAAAGGCAGCCAGCACGAAATTCGAAGACGCACGCACAGCTTCACATCGAAGTATTTCAGGATGGTGGGGTATGGACTCCTAGCGGATGTATGCAAGGACGAGCAGTACAAGAGGATGTTGGTGACTCGGCAACTCCTCATACCACAACACGGAAAACACGAAGGACTCATATGGAATTACGTGCCTCGGTCTTTCGATCTTTAGGAAAGCGACCGGCGCGAAATTCGAAGACGCACATACAGCTCCACACCGAAGTGTTCCAGGATAGTGTCGTGTGGACCCCTAGCGGATATGCGCAAGACATCACGTCCCTGACCAGGAGGAAACCAGGAGATATACCGGTACGGGAGTCGCGGCGTCGTCCAACCCAAGATAGTTCTACTTCCCATCCATCACGCTCGAGATCAGGAACCCAGTCATCGGACAAGGTTGTTTTTCCTGTCGCGCAACCGCCACCCCTGCCTCCGCTGTCTCCTCTCCGCGTTCGAAGTCCAGGAATTCCACCTCAACCATCCCCAGCTGTGTCCGAGACTCCAATACCACGCGTTTCTTCGCCTTCCATTAGTACATACACGCATAAACGGACGGCAAGTTCACGCTTCACCCAAGCTGTCAAGTCTCTTATGCCTGGACTACAAAAGCGTAGTTCGAGTACCAATGCAACTCCTGAGAGCTCTCCTCGCGCGGACAACAAGGAACGCGTGAAGGACCATCAGTCCCCGGGAAGGTTTCTGTCGTTGGTCGACCGACGGTCGCCCGTTGTGCCTCCTCTCCCTCGTACCAACACTAGTACTTCTGAATTCTTGACTCGTGCTCCGCCGAGCTCGCAAAGAAAGGAGAGCTTGGTTCTGCAGAGAGCGAGGGCATACGAGCAGGCAACCGGTGCGCCTTTGAAAGATAAGACACCTGTGACGGAGGGTCTCTGACTGTTTGTTGTTAGCGGTAAATCAGTCCTCCAGCGCCGTTGGCACCAAGGGGACGCATGTCCCATTCACACTTCCGCCATTACCTTCGATCCCTCCCATGACTGATGTCGCGGACGCGATCCAAAAATCTAAAATTACTCTTTCTTAAAAACCCACTATGTGATCGTCTTGTTCATCGTTCGTTGTCTCGTACATCACTGGTAAATATATGATACAATGCATAGCAAGTAGTAAGATAAATCAGTCGTGGTACGGAGGCGGGTGGTCCAGGACAAAGTCGTCATCGACTGTCGCCAACGTGTGTCCCAAGCCAGGCATGGGGCTGGAGCTGTGATTTGGCGAAGGTAATGGCACAAGAGCCGCGGAAGGGCTCTGCGATCCTCGTGCCGATTCCCGCGCCCGCCTCAATTCCCGCTCCCTCTCATCACGCATCATCTGGCTCTTGCGATCGTCCAAAAACGCCAACTTTATCTGTCGAGACGAAGGTGGGGAAAGAGAGGTCAATGTTGCATTGCGATCTCAAAGACGCGGACGGGACCATCGAATCCTTGAGCAAAAAGAAGCAACAAAAAACGTACGTTGTGAGCGACCGTTGCCGCTGCCGCTTTCTGTTCCTCCCTATTTCGCTGTGACCGCTCTTCCTTTTGCACCTCACGGTCGATAGCTTCCCTGAGTATTGCAGCGCCGATACGTAGGTCCCCCATCTTACTAGGGTTGAATACATAATACGACTGAAGGTCCACCACCTCCAAAAAGAAAAAAGAAAAATAACAAAAAGGCAAAAAACACCTCGAGCGTCAAAAAGCCTGGTTCTCCACCCATGACCATGTGCGACGACTCACTTTCGGACGGAATCCAAGCTGGAATGAGAACCCGAATAGCGAACAGCGTCATTTTGGTTTTGAATGGGCAGCGCGAAGGTGTGTACGCCACAGCGACTCACCGCCAGAGCATATTCTAGGGTGCCTTTCGGTTGTATCAACCGGCGCTTGATGGTATCGTTTTCGTGCTTGAACGTATGATATCTCGGGTTGTCTGGCTCGCGTAAGATGTTCTCTGCCATCGTGGACAAGGTCTATGAGATCCGTGAGATCGAATGACAGAGCGCTGTGTTCGCGGGGAGTGGACTGTGGACCCCCGTCCCCCACAGACACAGACACAGACACAGACTCGCCTTGAGAGAGCCCATCGCGATCTCTTTCGAGTTTGGTCGAAAGATCCCAGGTTCGATGAGACGGCGAAACATCTGCCGTTGCTCATGCTCTTGTGCGAGCTGAGCACTCGAAGTGCTTGCTTCCGTGCTTGTATGGCGTCTGGCAGCAGCATCCGCCAGTACTTGAGCCGTAGGAGGTGGGACGCTGGTCATGGTGGTTCAGGTGTAGCACGAGTGACGAATTCAGGGGCTACGTACTTGTCACGCCGGCGACCGCCAATAACTCAAAAATACACGGATTATAATTATCGACAAGAAAGTAAAACACCGATAATTCTATGGCTACACTAGGGTGCATCGATTAGGACGAATAACAAAGTCCGTCAGTATCCCTTGTATCAGTCCGAGTCTACATCTTCCAACACCCCTCCGTGATCATAATCATCCTCCGCGTCTTGCACGAGGGACGACAGGCCAGCTGCGCGGATCGATTTGGAGTCATAGAGGGAAGTTTCGTCTTCCGAGGAGCTATCACTGCTCCACGGCGGCTCATGTCTATCTGGGCTGGGCTCTTTGCTTCTCACAACCCTGGAAGACCTGAGCGGGGAGGAAAACGGTATCGTAAGTGCGGAAACAGATTTCTGTCTCAGTTTGGTGAAAAATGTGGATTGTGCAGAGCCGCTCGCACGGTGCGGAGTAGGAGAGCGGTCTGGTGTGGCAGGTATATCTTCTTCGAGAAGATCTGAAGTCCATTTGCGACGAAGAACAGGAGAGCGTAGGGGGTCTGTAATGCTTGTATATCCAGCGTCAGCAGGCGTTGATGCCCCGGACTCCACAGCGTCGTTGACAATAGGACGTCCACGCCGAAAATACCATGCTGTCCCATTATCAGCGAAAGCCTTTTCTGCATCGGTATCCATCGCCAAAGGCGGCTCAATGGTTGTTGATGTTCCCGGCAGTCGAGTTCCTTGTAGAGGTTTCAGGGTGGTACTGTCGTTGATAACAACATCTGTGTCAGTGGGGGTCCGGTTAGATCGTACACGTCGGATGGCACGGCGGACAGCTTGTCGACCGAGCACTATCTGCTGTTCGATTCGATACCGGTTCTCTATCATGTGCAGCTTCGGAGGGGACATCAATTACGCACAATTGCCCGAAAGTGATACTCACTTTTGGCCAAGTGACCATCTCACCGACTCGGATCATCCTCTGAAGTTCAGCGGGGTCCGGATCACTCAATATGCGGAACCAGTCCTGTAAAGGGTTAAATCAAAATAAATACATAACGGGACTTTAGAGATGCGTACGAAGAGTTGCGTCTTTGGCCATATGCTAATAAAGGTATGAGATATGAAACGTGGCCTCTGAATACGGCCAGTACATACGTTACGGTGCCATCAAATCGCTGAAGGAAGACACTAGACCAATCCTGACCCAGCAGCTGTGGAAGTAGTTCGAGGTCCCGGATGACCTACAAGCCAAGTTTGTCTCCAGACGCTAACTACACTTAGGAGATGATATTTACCTTGAAATTCTTCGTAAGCTCCAATTTAAGCCATTGTTCGGCAGCGGACAATAGAAAGTTGCCTCTCCAGCCTAGTGCCTGCATTAATTGTGGAGAACCCAGGAAGCCCGTCAGGGACGTACCTTTCCCTTTCCTATGGGCTACCGGTTTCCCAGCGGAACCCCGAGGCGCAAAGAAAAATAGATGGACATGCGGGTTGACCTGCGATACGACCGGATGGGTGACTATAAATAAAATATCAATCGCTGTAAGGTACCGAGACAAACATAAGCCATACCATTGAAATAAAGATTGAGAGCTTGAATCGGTATATCCACTCTGTAAACGAACGTGAATAGAGAAAGCTTGCAGTATCAAACTCTGCGCGTCACGAACCTTAGAGAACCATCCTTGAACTTGCTTCCCCAATTCCACGGTACAAGACGGCCATCCTTGAGTTTCTGCATCAGTACAACCGGATTCAGTATACCAGGTACTGCCGCTGAGGCCAGTAATGCGCTCCAGATGACCGTATCCGGTGCAGTAACGTAATTTAGTAACTTTGTTGGCCTATACGCGCGAGATCAGAAGTGTTTTGAATAGCCAATGGCAGAACTGACGAATGACGGTCAGCTGGGATGACAGACATATTAAGGATCCGTCCTGTCCTGAGATAAGCTTCACGAAAAGTCATCGAGCCCCTCGTGAAGAATGCAGCCTGGACCACAATATCAATCAAGAACAAAAGGTGATAACGATTCCGAAGCGACCAACCTTCCGAGCCCACGCCACACTATCGAACCGAGCACCTGTATCCCAGAAGCGCTTAAACCAAACCTCGAAAGATTCTTCGCAAGCCGTTATTTTGTGGGCTAATTCAGGGACCAAGAGGACTTTCAATTCTTCGTCCGTTCTAGTGCACGCGAGTGCGGCAACAAGACCACCCGCTGAGGTCCCTGCAATCACCCGAGGTAACAAACCAGCATCTAGAAATGCCTTCACTACTCCTACATGGTCTACATTTCGAGCGGTTACCAAACAGTATTCTTATAAATCGATCTACGCACAATAACCGAATGACGCGCCACCAGATAGGCACAACGCCGAGGTGCCAAGATTGTTACTTGCACTCTTGAAAAACCGCTTCTTCTCTTCATTTGATAACTCCGTGGACTCGCGGATGAACCTGAGAGCTCTTTCTTGCTCATCGTGATATGCTGACAAGGGTGACAACTGTCACTCCATCAATAAAACAGAGTCATGGAGTAGTAACACACATTCGATCAGATTCTTAGTCCCAAGAAAGGTCTGAAACAGAGTGAGATATGGATCGGAAATTTGGCAAGAAAACAAGCGACCTCGCTGTACAGCCTTTAACAGAACGATCAGCACGAAGGTTGGATCAGTTGGAACATTGTTCACTACCTCGGAGATTCTACGCCAGCAAAGTTGCTCCGGAGACACGTTTCAAGTACTCCCAGTACTCCACGAACGTCGTTCCTCTCTCTCAAAATCTTGAGCGACCGACTGACCTGGTCGTGCATTAGACAAGGATTCTCAACAAGAGCTGACAATAACTGCACCTTCTTGACCAACTTCCAATCATAGAACGGGTCTTCGTCAATCCGTTTCCACTCTTGGAAATCCAAGTACCTATCCAAGGTAAGGGCCGCTTGTTTCCACTCCTGTAGTGCACAGTCAGGACAGTATCGTGGAACCCAGGGAATCAGGGTTTGGATTGGATGTGCTAACTTCATACGTTCTTGAAGCACGGAGACGCCGACGAAGTTCCCCTTTCCGACCCCTCCCTAACAGAACGTGAGGCTTGAACACGGTAACCCATGGTTCCACTCACAAGCAGACAACCATTCCTTGGTGTTAACGACTTGTCTGATGAATATGTAAAGACTGAACTGTGCAGCAATGATGACGAAAATGAACAACTGAGACAGACCGAGAAAGATATGAATATGATTTCACAGGTGAAAGTTGACAACCATTCATACCAGGAGTGGCCATCTTAAGAGGAGGAACAGCCAGTCTTGCCTGTGCTCCGGAGACCTTTCTCCCTTCCTCCTCCTTGACCGAGGTCAATACAAGATTTGGTAGACAGGGACGGAATGAATACCTCTTGACTTTGAGATTAATAGGAGCAAAATCCGAGAGAGCAGAAACCTTTCTTATTCGTGGGCTCTGAGGAGTTGGAGTACCCGGAAATGCGCCTGGCGACGTGGCGCCAAAGTGATCGTGTTCGTCCAGCTGCAGTGCTGCCGTGAATGCATCAATATGGCTAATGGATTCAGCAAAGGAATACGCGGAAACGACAGCGAGCTCACGACTCGTCGACGTAGTCGAGATTGAAGATGTCGGCCGGGCTCGTTGGTGTCATCTGGTACTCGGAGTGTTGCTCGCTCGGAGCAAAGGGTGGTGTATTACATAATCATATCTAAGCGACACAGGTCAGGATGCTTTATTGAGCCACTTCTTGACGTTGGTCTGTCCCATCGCATTCACTGCTTGCTTCACCGCTCCCCTCTCGACCAGACAACGGTAACGCACAAACTCGGGAGCGATGTTGGCCGATGGTGCGGCAACATTTATGAACATATACGCACCCACGAGCTCTTCAAAGCTCTGAAGTGGAAACACCCCGCATGAGAAACAAATATAGCTGCACGTTGCGGGACATACCCTCATGAGAACCTCCCGGGTGCATCTGGCCATCCCAATACTTCCTCCTTCGATCTGAATGGGCGCCGCTGAAGATGCGCGAAATTCCTCCCGAAATGCATCATGGAGCATTTCAAATGTGATCATGTCGTGGCCGGCCGAATAAGCATGCATGGCAGCAACCAAAAGGCAGATAGAGGGATAAGACAATGCTTTATTTTGGTGCATATATTCAGTTTGACGATTCGACAGGGAACAACGAAATCTCACCTTGCAAGTTGGAAAACTTTGGGCGAAGTCGCTGAGCCGAAACAGCCATGGAAATGTGGGATGTCGTTGGAAACGGGGACGTTGTCCGTAAATTGGTGACGATAGTAGTCTATATGGCGTCACACTGCGTCAAGTGATACAAAGCTGACTACTCACCAGCATTTGCTTAAGCATCCGGACATCCCGAGTCAGTGCAAACGTATCCTTTATCATATCCACGACCTTCCGATCTTCAAGGAAAGTATGTACTGCAAAACTCCAAAGAGTACCCCATTCGCTGGAATCATCGACAGGAGTATTAAGCAGTCGTCGCGAGATATTTATCCAAAAGAGTATATCAGACGGAGGCGCGGTTCGTATCATGCGGCCTGAAAACCGACTCTTTACACGCTTTTCTAACAGGTTGATCGTGTCGATGCGGGTGGTGACGCCAACGACTGCAAGCCCGTTGTTACCTTGCCCTACCTTGCAGCTTTGGACGGTATCCAAGAGACAGTAAAGCAGGGACTGCCTTGCATGCTGCGCAAAGAGATCAAAGGCATCAAGGATAACGACGGTTGGACGGGAGAGGGTGGGCAGTATAGATATCAAGGCAGGGAGGTGTGATGGTGGTGGAACAGATATCGTAGGACCTGGATCGATAAACGGATTGGGTTCTTCCTCCGCGTCGTTGGCATCCTCGTCTAGATCGCGTAAGAATGACTTCCCGGTCTGCTGAGACAGCTGTCGTGCAATTTCGCGCAGCGCTAAGCGGTCGTTATGCTGAGTGTGGCCAGATAGTCGAAGTACTATCGGTTCCTCTGGCAGGTTGTCGATCGCTCGCTCAACAAGCTATTCGACCATCGCTCATAAGACAATATTCATTGGTCGTAAGAAAGACGTACAGAGGTTTTCCCACTTCCGCGCGGGCCAAGCAAAAGACAACTATTACCTTCTCCACGGGCCACTGTGCCATGGAGTAAATTGTGCAATTGAGTATAGGCAGTGCTATTAGTGGATAAGTGGTCGGGATCATCAAGGTCCTCCGATGACAGAGATGACTGGAGCGCATTCAAGATAGCGCGTTTCTGTAGTCGAAGACAAG
This sequence comes from Neoboletus brunneissimus, assembly GCA_003316195.1. Classification (NCBI taxonomy): domain Eukaryota; kingdom Fungi; phylum Basidiomycota; class Agaricomycetes; order Boletales; family Boletaceae; genus Neoboletus; species Neoboletus brunneissimus. The sequence goes on from QFEL01002692.1 coordinate 16,299, forward strand.
GCACCAGGTGAGTGGGCAAAACACTGGGGAGTTTGACAGGAGAGGGCAAGGATGTGAGACTACCGCCTTTATTGGGGGACGCTAGACGAGTGGCACGCCTGCTCGGTGTAGCAGGTACGTCGTTGGACTGGTGCTGTAATTTTGAGGGAGATACGCGTGGGGTATGGGGAGGACGGACGCGCGAAGGGGTTGATGGAAATTGAATAGTTTTTACTGGGACAAGTGGTGAAGCAGGTCCGGGGCGCGACTGCTTTGAAGGAGTCGAGGCGACCTTGAGCTTCAAAACAGCCGCGTCATTGGTAGTTGGGGATGCACAAGCGGCGCTGGTCCTGAGTGCGATGGTCCTGGGAGTCGTGATTTCCACGTAGTCCATCACGACCCGCGATGGACCAGGTCGGGGACCGGGGGTTGATGGGGGGACCAGGGGCTTGGTGAATGACAGGTTGAGTTCATCTGGCTCGTCGAGAGATGAGTCTTTCTTGCTCAAGACGGGCGTCGCGTCGGCGATGGGCTGCTGTCGTCTGCGTGTTGTACGCTTTGGAGCGGCGTTGTCCTCTGGGGCTTTACGTTTGGGGGGCATCGTGGACGCGTCGTGCGCGT
>QFEL01002696.1:0-12119 GCA_003316195.1 Neoboletus brunneissimus
GCAGTGAAGTTCACGCTTGATGATCATCCAGACAAGCCCTTACGGCTGGGAAACGTCGCTTCTTCATTCTCTCAGCGTTACACGCGCTTTGGAGACCACGTTGACCTGGAGAAGTCAATTTCGCTGGAAGAGGGTGAAGTTCACACCTGATGGCCATCCAGACAAGCCTTGATGGTTAAACAACCTCGGCAGTTTGGTTTCAACTCGCTATGAATGCATTGGAGACCCCGTAGACCTGGAGAAGTCGATTTTGCTTCTCGGGCGAAGGATACAGTGCACGTCACACCGGACGATCATCCGGACAAGCTCGTACGGCTAGGCAACCTTGCCCACACACTATCGTAGCATCATATCCGCTTTTGGGACCTCGCCGATCTGGATAAGTCGGTTTTACTAGGAGGATGCGGTGAAGTTCACTCCTGATGGTCACGCACACAAGCCCTTACGGCTGACCAACCATATTGTTTCATTGTTTAACCGCTTCCAACTCTCCAGGGAATTCGCAGATTCTGACCTTTCTCAGGCTACCTTACATTCCTCCCACGCAGCTCGCTCCAACACGGGTCCATCTCTCGATCGTTTCCGGGCGTCCCAAACCTGGATCCAGTGTCTTCGCCTTCTCGAACATAATCCCCAGTCTCTTCTGGAAGCATACACAGCTGCTGTTGACCTTCTTCCTCAATTGGCATGGATAGGCTGGTCTCCACGATCGCTACCATCAACTTCTGCAAGCCGCAAATGAAGTGCGCGATGCAGCTGCCGCCGCTCTGTCGTGTGGAGTCAGTTCTCACAACCCCGTATTCCCGTCGACGAACTTCGTTCTGTATATCCAGAACTCGCTGCCCGGTTTGAGCGTGTATCGCACAAGCTTGAGCAAGCTAGTGCTCGCGACAGACTTGCAGTCAACGAGTTCACGAATCGCCTGTGTACATATTTGAACAAGGAACTTTACATATTCGAGCCAAAAAAAAATGCGTTAAGTAGTACTCGCAGCAATCAATTTCTCCACTTCCTCAGCGTCCATCCCTGTAAACCTGGGCACGATTCTGTACCCGAATGGAAGTGGATGTCTGCGCCAGAGGAAATCAACACCACGTCCGAGACCAATCATATTCATCATGAGTCACTCACCTCGAAACCCCACTCGAAAATCTCGGTTCCACCGGAATCTCCATCCCGTTCTCGTCCAGGGGTTTCAATATCCTAAACACGGCCAACACCTTGACAATAACCGCCCACACTGACGTGTCTGCAAAGTGTCTCGCGACACAGATCCGTCGTCCGAATCCAAATACGATGTGTTCAATGTCATTGGGTTTAAGCGAACCGTCGTCATCAAGGAACCGTTCGGGTATGAATGTATGTGGGTCGGGGTACCTGGATTCGTCGTGTGCCATCGACCTAATGAAAGCGGTCACCGAGAGACCTAACACACAGAAATCTTCGAAGCACGAACCAAACATTCGCTATCAGGATAGCACCTGAAAGCGCATTTCAATAGACACTCGGGCCCACTCGGGGGAATTGCTAATTATTCACCTTTCGGAATGTGGAATCCACCATACACATCGTCGTCCACAGCAGCGTGAGGGAGCACTATGTTCAAGAGGGCCATCAGTAACGGAAGCTAACATAGGAACAGAATAACTCACTTAGAGGAGAGATGGGGTAGCATCTGAGTGTTTCCCAAAAAATAGCGTCTACGAAGGGCAACAGAGGTCGATCATCCGTGGTCGGCAGTCTGGCCATGCCCACCACTGCATCAATTTGTGCTTGCGCCTTTTCCTGCGCTGCCGGGTTCAATACCATCATCAGAAAGAATGTCATCAGGACCGAGTGTGACTGTGATATGGTTAGTGATGATCATTACCATCAAGACATTGTATCACGGACGGTTTCTGATGCAGCTGACAAGGTGGAAACACACGTGAGCAGAGTATCTCGTAAGGAATCTGAGTGACATACCCAAAAATGCAGTCCCAGATGCCTCCTTGAGCGCCTCCATCCATGGCTCGCCTGGTGAAATCCCTCGCTTCTCCATGCTCCGCAGTGCATCATGTACCATTGACGGCGTGGTGCTACCACGCATCTAGAATGCGCGAATATGAACAGGCACACAGGACGAGCAATCGGGGTGACCATTACCACTTTCTGAATAGAGTACTGAAACGGCCATTCTAGATACCGCTTCGAAAAGATGCGTGCTATAGCCATCTGCCTCTTAAATGACATACCGGGAAACCACGACGGGATATGAAGCACTTGCATTGATTCACGTCACAATGGAAAATAGGACAGGAATTGTGATTGGCTCACATAACGGAAAGGCGCCAACCATAATGGCAATGTCAGGACGAAAAGCAGGCACCACAATCTTCAATACATTTGCCGCAACGTCAACGAGCTCGTCCTTTCGAGATGCTGGGTCATAGTCATACGTGCTATTCAGAATGACCGACACCGTATATCTCGGTGGAGAGTTGAGTCAGGTCTATCGCCGCATTCACTGTCGCGTGATACACTTACTCGAACACATGATCATTGAGTTGTTCGGGGCTATCGAACAGCTGCCGGAGGAGATGACATGCCTTGTGGTGTTGCAAGGGCAGGAATCTTGATGCTGCATCGAGCCGAAACGTCTGGTGGAAAAACCGCCTGTGCAACCGCCATCGATCGCCATAAGGTAAAAGAACGGAACTGAAACCCAGACCACACCTTAAATACTAGATTGAACTTGACGGCACGAATAAGAAACAAGGAACTGACATTTCAGTGGTGATGAGGTACGGACGGTCCGAATAGTTCCAAGACCGATTCTCGAGTAGGTCCTCTGCTGTCTCTTCCGAGTTGAGGATGATAATGTCCTTGCCCAACTGTCGAGAATAAACAATGTCGCCTGCATGCACAACACCTTGAGTGGGTGATGTAGAACTGAATATGTTGTAACCCACCATATGTTCTTGCCCACTCGGCATATGTTATCCACGGAGCACTTGCATTTATTCCGATAACATTCCCTACCCATGGTAGACCAGGAGGTCCAGGGGGCAATGGGTAAGAAGATCGACTCCCAAGAACTCGTCGTCCAATATTTAGAATCACGACGCACCCGAGAGCCAGGGCGGCTGTAGTCGTCCAGTCGTACATTGCGTGGAGGGTGATGAGGTGGCAGACCTACGGAGAAGACTCGTTTAATGGTTTCAGTATGTCGATGTGAGAACTTGATTACCACTCTTGGTAAAACAAGATCTGGAGGGCAGCTGTAAGGCCTTCGGCTACCACCGGCTCCAACGCTCCATGCTTGTAGTGTATCCGATTTTTCATCTCACCTATTGCGGAAGAGAACCCACGTGTGGCCCAACGGAGAGTGGGAACACAGGGTGGTTTCTGGACCAATGAAGTTAGCAATCCCTAAAGCGTCGGGTGAGTCCGGGGTGACATGGATTCCATATCTCTTGATCTTTCTGAGATTCTATCGGCCTTCATATTTATATTTTGGATATCGCACCCGTGGGTAGTACTCTGCGGCCTCAATTTCATGCAGGCTGCAATACATGCCAGTTTCGGATTAGCGGGTTACACCATGTTCCAGGCTGATCGACCTTGCTACTACACGCTGGCGGTGTGGGCCCGGGACTGTCATACATAGGGTTAGTCAACCCCAACAGGACATAAATGGATTCGAAAAAAAGTTCTAGTTCATGATAGGGCAGGTTTTGGAAGAGTATTGTTTCATCTCATCTACCAAAAGAGTCACCTAACTGCCTGCATGAGCCTGAGACTGGGGGGAACCATTGGGGTTAACAAGGCCCAAAATGCCAGGGGACATGGATTCCCTTTTTCTTAATCTTTCCGGTGTTCGATCAGCTGACTTGCCTTATTTCTATTTGGTGGCAATATGCTGCCAAGGGTACTCTGACCCCAATTTCATACTGCAATGCATGCCACCTTTGGATTGGCGCATCACATCACTCCAGGCAAATCAACATTGGTCGTGCTGCGATGGAAAGTGAAGTGTAAATGAATCTCAAACGCGGTATTGTCAAGAGGATCCACTCCCGAATTGCGATTGCGATTGCTATTTTGGAATCATCAAATGAAAATCTCATGCCAAAGTCCTTCAAGGTTGGCAGGTTAGTTTCAACATGGACACCACGAATGAAACTGGCTCGCCCGGCCCCAAATATTTACCGACAATCCGGGACTCCAACCACTCCGGTGCACTGAGCGTCAACGATCTTAGCACAAGCCGACGAGTCAGAATATGTAATCACACGAAGTCTAACAATTAAATCTCACCATTTTCACAATTGGAGGTAAATCCGAGAGGGCTTCGTTTGAGGCACGGAGAACGCGCAGACGCCGTAACGCCGCAGGACGCAAGGAACACCCGTTCCCCGCTGCCGCTTCATCACCTACCTCTTCACCAATATTTCACTCGACAATCGGACACCACCTCACTCGTAACTTGCACACTCACCATGCTCGTCGAGGGTCTGACCAACACCATGCGAATCTGAGTTAAAGTGAAGGAGAACATTGCTCATGTCCGCCAGCCTTTGGTTGCTTAGTGCACCCACTCGTTGGATCCAGGCTCCAGAGGTGTTGGGAGAGAAAATCCAATTGCTTTCTCAAACTAGCGCACGTCGAACGATGACTTGTATATCTGGACTAAATGAGGAACTTAATGTGCACGGGAAAATCCGGGGCAAAAAAAGGAAAAGAAGAGAAAAACAGGAATTGTGTTATTTAGGCAGTGCTTGCGGCAATCAACTGCTCCAGTTTCTCAGTGTCCGTACCTGGAAACCTGGGCACGATCCTGTGCCCGAATGGAAGTGGATGTCTGTCCAAGAGGAAAATCAGCACCACGTCCGAGAAAAATATATGATTAATAAATAATGATGTCTGTCGTGTATCACTCACATTGCAATTCCGCTCGAAAATCTCGGTTCCACTGGGATCTCCACCCCGTTCTCATCTAGGGGTTTCAATATCTTGAACACAGCCAACACCTTGGCAATCACCCCCCACACAGATGCGTCTGCAAAGTGTCTCCCGACACACATCCGTCGTCCGAATCCAAAAGCGATGTGTTCGACGTCATTGGGTTTGAGGGAACCGTCATCGTTGAGGAATCTCTCGGGTCTGAATGCATCTGGGTTGGAAAATCTGGTTTTGTCGTGTGCCATCGACCTAGTGGAAAACAGACATTGAGATCTGTTGACGAAGGAATGAAGAAGCACGAACCAAAGGTTTGTTATGACCATAGTACCTGAACCCGAGGATATCATTACATGCTCGGTCGCTCAACAGAACTGCCTATTATTCACCTTTTGGAATGTGGAATCCATTATACACATCGTCATCCACTGCAGCATGTGGAACCGCTGCGTAATTCAAGCGGGATGAGAAACAAGAGCTAAGTAAACAATGGAATCACTCACAGAGAGGACAGATAGGGCTGTATCTGAGTATTTCCCAATAAAGAGCATCTACGAACGGTAACAGAGGTCGATCATCTATTGTCGGTAGTCTGGCCTTGCCCACCACAGCATCGATCTGTGCTTGCGCTTTTTCCTGCGCTGCTTGGTTCAACACCATCATTAGAAAGAACGCCATCAGGACCGAGTGGGACTGTTTCATGTGGTTAGTAATGATTATCACACGAGGACATATTGTCACATACGGTCTCTGATGCAGCTAACGGGTTGGATAACATACATAAGAAAAGGGCCCCGCGAAGCATCTGAGCAGCGTACCCACAAGCGCAGTCCCAGATACCTTCTTGAGCTCTTCCATCCATGATTCTTCGGGCAAAATCCCTTTCTCTTCCATGTGTCCTAGTGCGTCGCGTACGATCGACGGTGCGGTGCTATCACACTGGCATGTGTGGTTATCTAATATGCCCACGGGGCAAGTAATCAAAGTGACAATACCAATACTAATCTTTGAAGAGAGTACTGAAACGGCCGCTCAAGATACTGTTTCAAAACTGCGCGCGTGGTCGCCATGTGCCTCTTAAATGACATACCGGGAAACCAGGATGGGAGACGGAGTACTTCCAATGGATTTATCTCGTTATCCGAGTCAAATGGCGACAGGAAATGCGATTGACTCACATAGCGGAAAGGCGTCAACCAGAATGGCAACCTCGGGGCGCACTCCAGGCGTAACAGGTTTCAACATGTCTGCGATGGTCTCGACGAATTCGTCCTCTCGAGATGCTGGGTCGTAGTCGTACGTGCTGTTCAGCATGACCGACACCGTGTATCTCAATGGAAGAGTTGAGTTAGGTCCATCACCACATTCACTCTTGTACACTTACTCGAACACGTGATCATTGAGTTTCTCGGGGCTATTAAATAACTGCCGGAGGAGTTGACATGCCTTGCAGTATTGAAGGGGCAGGAATCTGGGCACGGCGCCAAGCCGGAACGTCTGGTGGAAAAACCGCCTGTGTAGTCGCCATTGATCGCCATAAGGCAACAGAGCAGAATGAAAATCCAGACCGGACCTTGAGTAGTGGATTGAGATTGGTACTATGATAAGAAACAAGGACCTGACATTTCATTGGTGACGAGGTATGGACGGCCTGAATAGATCTTGGACTGGCCCTCGAGTAGGTCCTTCGCAATCTTTTCTGAATTGATGATAATGATATCCTTTCCGAACAGCCGAGTATAAACTATGTCGCCTGCACGGACATTCGTTTGAGTGGATGACGTAAAGCTAAACGTGATATCACCCACCATATGTTCTTGCCCACTCGGCATATGTTTTCCATGGAGCGTCTGCGTCGATTCCGATGACATTCCCGACCCATGGTAGCCCAGGTGGTCCAGGGGGCAATGGGTAAGAAGATCGACTTCCGATGGCTCGTCGTCCAATATACAGAATCACGACACAGCCGAGGGCTAAGGTGGCTGCAGTCGTCCAGTTAGACATTGCGTTGGGGGCCGATAGCGAGAGCCGACCTACGGAGAAGATTCGTTTGTTTTAGTGCGGTTGATGTGAGAACCTGATTAGTAATTATTGCTCTTGATAAACAGGATTTCGGCCATCACCGGGTCAAACCCCTGTGCGCCCGCGTCTGCGGACTCGGTGCGGCTTTTGAGGTCAACAAAGTCCAAAGCGTCGGGTGACATAGATTCCATATCTCTTGATCTCTCTGAGCTTCTATTGACTTCCCTTGCTTGTAATTTGCATATCGCACCAGACTGCATTCCACGGCCTCGCCTTCACCCCAGGACGCGTGCCAGCCCCAAATTAGCGTACCACTTTATTCCAGGCTGATCGACATCGATCATGATGAGATGGGGTGTCGAGAGGATCCACTTCCCAAATAAGATTGTGATTGTCCCGGGGATCAGTATATGAAATGTTATGCTGAATTCCTTGACTGGTAGGTTCGTCTCATGCTGCCGCGGGCGAAACTGACTCGCTGAAAATCGCGCCTCGGAAGTCCCCGTCCGCTCGACTACCTACAACCCAAATAATCACCGACAATCTGGGACTCAGGGTTAGGCATGCCGAAAGTGAGAGGTATTAGGCCCGGCCGGGCGTGCTGACCGAACGCTCAGCGTGGATCGGACTCTGACAAGAGAAGAGCATACGAGACGGAATGGGTAGATATACATGTAGACGCGGGATCCTTTGGATGTACGGCTGCGTTCGTGCGCTCCTAAGCAACAGATGCTTATCAGCCCGCGGGCCGCGCTTGGAATTCTGTAACATTATTTTATACAAAATACATTTCTTGCAGTGTATAAGAGTTTAATACAAGGAGCATATCAGGAAATCTGTGATTCCCCCGATGAGTCGCGAGGCTTACTACGCGACGGATGTTCCACACATCACCAACGCTTGCAAGCGATCTTTTAACTGTCAAGGTCGACTCGCGGATCAGACAGTCACGTTGACCCCATTACCGACACCGCCATCCCAATGCTGAACTAATGGTGAACGAAAAGCGAGCCAGTCGGAAGTCGCCTTTTGACACTGGCTGCCACCCCGGCTAAACTGGAGAAGAGCAGTGCTCATGTCCGTCGGTCATTGCTCGCTCACTCCACCCAGGTGTCGGACGAGCTAAATTTAGTAATCTAATTGGCTTCACACAAACCAGCACTACTGTACGTCGATCGGTTGATGACTCATATCCAAACGAGGAACTTGATACATGGGTGGCAGGGGCCGAGTACATACTGTACATATGTACATAGGGCAAGGACAAATTCGAACTAGAAATGAAAAAAAAGTGCGTTATTTAATCAGTGCTTGCAGCAATCACCTGTTCCAGTTTCTCAACGTCCATCTCTGGAAACCTGGGCACGATCCTGAACTTGAATGGAAGTGGATGTCTGCGCAATAAAAAGTTGGAACCGCATTAGAGACAACAGGACAGAAAAGCAAGAAAGAATCGTGTTCATGGTTTGGCATCACTCACATTGCAATCCCGCTCGAGAACCTCGGTTCCACTGGGATCTCCACCCCGTTCTCGTCCAAGGGTTTCAATATCTTGAACACCGCCAATACCTTGACAATCGCCCCCCACACCGACGTGTCTGCAAAGTGTCTCCCGACACAGATCCGTCGGCCGAATCCGAAAGCGATGTGTTCAATGTCATTGGGTTTAAGCGAACCATCGTCGTCGAGGAATCTCTCGGGTAAAAATGCATCTGAGTTGTAGTATCTGGTTTCGTCGTGTGCCATTGACCTAGTGAAAAACAGTCATTGAGATCCATTAAGGAAGGGAAATAGAAGCACAGACCAAAGGTTTGTTATGATCATAGCACCTGAACCCGAGGGTGTCAATAGACGCTCGGTTGCTCAAGGAAATTGCTTGTTATTCACCTTTCGGAATGTGGAATCCATTATACACATCGTCGTCTATTGCAGCATGCGGAACTGCTGTGTGATCCAAGCGGAATCAGAGACAAGGACGAAGCAAAGCGTAGAATCACTCACACAGAGGAAAGATTGGGCTGATTCTGAGTACTTCCCAATAAAGGGCATCTACGAAGGGCAACAAAGGTCGATCGTCTATTGTCGGTAGTCTGCCTTTTCCCACCACAGCATCGATTTGTGCTTGGGCCTTTTCCTGCGCTGCTTGGTTCAACACCATCATTAGAAAGAACGTCATCAGGACCGAGTGTGACTGCGATATGGTTAGTGATGATCATTACCGTGATGACATATTGTCACATACGGTCTCAGATGCAGCTAACAAGAGGGATAGCGCACATAAGAAATGGGTCTTGCGAGGCATCTGAGCAGCGTACCCACAAGCGCGCTCCCAGACCCCTTCTTGAGCTCTTCCATCCATGATTCGTCGGGCAAAATTCCTTTCTCTTCCATATGTCCCAGTGCATCACGTACCATTGACGGTGCGATATTACCGCTCTAGCATGTGTAATGATTTATTGTGCCCACGGGACGAATGATCGAAATGACCATACCAATCTTTGAAGAGAGTACTCAAACGGCCTTTCAAGATACCGCTTCGATATCGCGCGTGTGCTTGCCATCTGCTTCTTGAACGACATACCGGGAAACCACGACGGGAGACGAAGTACTTCCGATAGATTCACCCCCTGACTTGAGTCAAAAATGCAACAGTAAATGGAATTGACCCACGTAGCGGAACAGCGTCAGCCATAATAGCGATGTCAGGGCGCACTGCAGGTACAACTATTCTTAACACATCTGCGATGATCTCAACGAGTTCGTCCTTTCGAGATGTTGGGTCATAGTCGTATGTACTGTTCAGAATGACTGAAGCCGCGTATCTAGATGGAGAGTCGAGTTAGGTTTCTCACCCCATTCACTCTCGTACAATGCACTTACTCAAACACGTGATCATCGAGTTGTTCGGGGCTATTTAGTAACTGCTGAAGGAGATGACACGACTTGCGATGTTGAAGGGGCAGAAATCTGGGTACCGCATTGAGTCGAAACGTCTGGTGGAAAAGCCGCCTGTGCAGTCGCCATTGATTGCCGTAAGGCAACAGAGTAGAATGAAAACCCATTCCACACCTTTAATAGCGGATTGAGATCAGCCCCGTAATAAAAAGAGGAACTGACATTTCAGCAGTAACGAAGTATGGACGGCTTGAATAGTTCCTGGATCGATTCTCGAGGAGGTCCTTTGCAACCTTTTCCGAGTTGATGATAATGATATCCTTTCCAAACAACCGAGCATAAACCATGTCACCTGGACGGATATTAGCTTGAGTAAATGACGTGGAGTCAAACATGTTGTAACATACCATATGTTCTTGCCCACTCGGCATACGTTATCCATGGAGCACTTGCGTTCATTCCGATAACGCTCCCGACCCATGGTAATCCAGGAGGTCCAGGGGGCAATGGATAAGAGGTTTGACTTCCGAGAGCTCGTCGTCCAATATAAAAAATCACGACACACCCAAGAGTTAAGGTGACTGTAGTCGTCCAGTTAGACATCGCGCGGGGAGGGAGGGGCGATGACGATGGCACCTACGGAGAGGATTCGCTGGTTTTAGTAGAGCGGACGTGAGAACTTGATCACTCTTGGTAACCGACATGCTGAAGACTGCAGTACGTACATAGGGATCACGGCCATCAAACGCGCGATATGCCATAAAAGGAAGTGAGTCGCGGCCGAGTAACACATTAAGAGGGATGTACAAGAGATACGGAAGTTCGACCTTAGTGTCCTATAAAAAAGGCCTAGCTGCCATCAAACACATGGCTGGTTAGCCTAAATCCAATGCGGAAAACAGCGCAGACGGGCCATGGGCAAGGCAGAACTCCTCGATGATGCCGACAAGCTCCATATTGAGGATGAGAAGCAACCGGAGAAAGAGCGACGAAGCACCTTTGGGGGGTGAAACCGTGAAAGAGACCTTGCAAACACGAGAAGCGGCGAGTCAAGCGGGGCAAGCTGGATGATGCACCCCCAAGGCCTTAGGCCAAGTGGGGCACAGCAATCGAAGTGCATGTGAAGGCACGAATAGGAATGAGGGCGGGAGCGCGCGGCTAGACGGAATGGTCTCAGTCGCGTGCGGTAAACGGACTATGATTATAAGTACCTAGACGGAATGGTCTATGTACAGTAAGTATCGGTCGTACACAAGGGAGAAGAAAGCTTACCTCAGTCGCGTGCGGTAAACGGACTGAGGTACCAGCTGCTGTTTGGGAAAATATATACTCGTAGCTATATATACTCGGATACAAAAGGTTAGACATAAAATGGAGGGTCTGCATAACGGAGCACACGGTCGGTAGGTACAAGGAACGTAGATCGTATGGTATGACAATGGATAACGTACGTTATCGTGATCCGTAGAATTGTGGTGATCGGCTCTCTGTGCGGCTGCGCACATGCTTGCATGTTCCGACACTCCCCCTCAAGCTGCGCGCAGTCCGAGTTCGGTGGCGAAGTGCTTGACCTTGGGAGAGGGAAGGGCCTTGGTGAACGCGTCAGCTACCATCTCGCCAGTTGGACAGAAAATAAGGCGGATCTTTCCATCGTCAATGATCCAGCGAATAAAATGAAAGCGCATGTCGATGTGCTTGGTGCGTGCGTGGTACTGGTGATCCTTGGCGAGCGCGATCGCCGATTGGTTATCGGAGAAGAGAGTGGTGGGCTCGGATATGGCTACAAAAGTTTCAGAGATGAGCGATCGAAGCCAGAGGGCTTCCTTGGCGGCGTGAGTAGCTCCGACGTATTCGCTTTCGGTGGTGGACAAGGAAACAATTTCCTGTCGTTTTGAACTCCATGACACGGCTCCTCCATCAATGAGGAACGCGTAGCCGGACACGGCGCGGCGATCTTCAATAACGCTGCCGTCTGCATCTGTGTAGCCCATCAAGGGCTTCTCTCCCCCTCCATACGTTAGCTTCAACACTCTGGTTCCCAGTAGATAGCGGTAAACGTGTCTGACCGCGTCCCAATGCGCCTGTCCGTAATTTGATGCGAATCGAGAGACCTGCGAAACGGCATACGAAATATCTGGCCTGGTGCCTAACGCCGCGTACATGAGCGATCCGACGGCTTCTTGGTACGGTACATGACGCATGGCAGCGTATTCGGCGGCGGTGGAAGGCGACTGAGTGACGCTGAGCCGTGCGCTGGGGTC
>QFEL01002698.1:0-11210 GCA_003316195.1 Neoboletus brunneissimus
GACCTGTGTGCCCATGGGGAAGAGTCCGTAAAAGGTAACCGGTACCAATAGGGAGCAATAGAGCAGAGAATACCAGCACTGGAGTCTATAGTAAGAGTCTGTGGAAAGCCACCGAGAATAGATAGGAACCGAGCCAATAGAGAGGCGATCAACCGGGATCAATAGACCACAGAGGATCGCGGGAGAAGTGTTACGGTTCAACCTAGGATGAGGTGACCGTAGACCCGAAAGGTGAGAGCTCCTAAGGGCAAGGATGGTGACAAGGTGCGGAACGGCTAGAGAGGTACGCAGAGGGGGACGAGGATCCAAGGTCCGAAGTCCCAGTCGACTCAGGTCTAAGGCCTTATTGTCGAGTTCAAGGAGTACGAAGGGGGCTAGCCGGTCCAGTGACTGGCGAAACCGGATCGCGCAAAGGTGAGCTTTAAGGAGTAGATTCGGGAAGCTAAGCTAGAGTACAGGAGTGCTGGCTAGCTGTTTAAATAGAGTACCCTACTGCGCACAGACCGAGTCAGAAATGGTAGGTATGGGGCGAAGGGGAGCGGGTGCGCATGGTGTCCGAGCGGGGGTACTACAGCAAGGGCACGAAACGGAACGGAACGGGAGCAATAGCCGGATATGAAGAGCGGAGATGAAAAGGGGGGCACTGCCCGGGGCGGAGGGGAAGGGTTCGAAAAGAACCCGGGCTAGGCTGTGTGGTTTAAGGTTTAAATGAAAAGAGGCCGTGACTGGCCGGAACTCCCGACCGGAACCAAAGGAAATACAAGAGGTGAGAAGCATAGGTATGTCGGGACTTCCGACCGGAACTGGAGGGAATGCGAGAAATGAGAAGCATGGGTGGGAAGAACGTAGCGCAGAGTTTAGGAAAAAGAGTAGTCGTAGAAGGGTTTGTGGAATTGTAACAAGAAGTAAAGGAACAGAGACCACGAATAAATACCAAGGCGTGCTGTGCGACACAGCGGTGGTAATACAGCCGAGAGGTGATGACGAGGGAAAGGCATGAGGCCGGGGGTAGCCGAGAGGACCGGGAAGAGCCGTGTTCAGGGGCGACGAACAAGAACACAGTCGTAGGGAGGTCTGGGCGAGACCGGGAATGGAAAATGAGGTGTAGCCGGGGGCCGGATACGGGAGAGCCGGGCTGGGTACCGCGAACTGAGGAAAATCATAACAGTATTGTTGACTGTCCAGAACTCCATGACAGCGCAACATAGAGATTGAACAAACTTAAAGCACCTGTTGGTGGTGTGGCTACATCAACAACCACATATGGAATTGTTTGGCCTTGTGAACAATAATCAGTGAAGCCATATGCAGCTGTCATGGGGAATTGACATTGTTGCACTGTCCATTTCAACTCCTTACTGGCTGATAAAAGCTTGATTTGGAATGACTTGGTAATGGGTTCAACAGGAATGACTGATTCCTCAAGATCTTGGAGCTTATTTGCATGAGTGCAACATAGTTTGACAAGCATATAAGCTGGAGGATACTTCAGAGAAATGATGCAATCGTCTGTCAATGGAGGCTCATCCGGGTTTAGGATGATATCAACAACAGTACCGCATGCCCCATTCATAATGTCAAGATCTGTCTGCACATTAAATGTGACCATGACCTTCATTCTGATTGTGACCTCAATCTTATCAGGTAGATCCTGTCGTTTTTCTGCTTTGGATCCACCCTTGGTTGTGCCCCTAGTCACAATGGCATAGTGCTCAACAAGAGTAAGCACTCATCCTTTGATTTTGTCATCAGTGGGGCAAATGAACAACCGTTGCCCTGTTTTTTTGGCAATGTTTTCAAAGGGCTGCCTTGTTCCAATGTTTCCTGACAGCGTGACGAGGTGTGACAAGGGAAGCATCATTTCATGGCATTGTAGTGAAGTTAGTGGGCAAACAGGTCAGGTCACCTAGTATCAAGGTTTGTAGTATTTTGACATGGCACTCTTGCACATGGCCATGGCACAGGTGCTGGAGGAAATCATGCCAAATAGGGTCTGTGCAGCAAACCTGTTCCTTGAGCGTAACAACCATGGTAAATTCCTCAAAGATTTTGTGCCCAAGTTGCATTTCGATAGTGTCATGTCCCAGATTAATGGAGAAGTAGAGGGTGTTATGATTTTCCTTGGTTCGCGCTACCCGGCCTGGTGTTCCACTATCTGGCCCCTGGCTACCTCACTTTCCCTTCCTGGTCATGCCTTGACTCCCTCCAGCCCATACTCATGTTCATTGCCCTTGACTCAGACCTTACCGGTTTCCCTCAGCTTCCCCTGGCCTCATGCCTTTCCCCTCATCGCCCTTTGGCTGTATTACCACTGCTGTGTCACACAGCATTCTCGGTCTCTATTCCTGGTACTTCTCCTGTGATGCCTCTCAGTTGCTATTTATCTCAGACCCTATTCGGTATCTATTGGCTTGCACTCTATCTCTCGGTGGCTTTCTCTTGCACTCTTACTATAGACCCCGACGCTGGTATATTGGTCCCTATTGATCCCTATTGGTACCGGCTATCCTTTACAGACATTTCCCCACAGACACACAGGTCTTCCCTACAGTTATATATATAGGCCCACCTTATGTGGTTGTATCTTAACTTAGATCTGATCCAAAGTACCTAGCTTCGAACTCTTGGCTGGAACCTTCTCAGTCAACTAGAGCTGAAGTATCAGTCATCATTCTAGTTCCCCTCCAGTGGTGCAGAAGGAACCCTCGTACCTGCACTGGACTGTATTAATCTCGCCTCGGACGCTGAGACCGCTCTAGCCGAGCATTCAGTTGCTGGGTGCAAGATCCACTTGCTATGCTTGCGTTCATTGAGCATTAGCTGGCGGACGTAAAACGTAACAAAGGGCATTGGAAGCTCTCCCAGTGACAGAAGGAAACTGGTGAAAATCACCACAGAGGATGACGCTGATGCCACTGAAGCTCTGGTCCAGGGACACTTCACCAGTCTTCCCAATGGAAATTATCCAAGATAGGAGAGTGAGGAAAAATTTCCCGATCATTGAGACTTCATTGATGATCAGGTAAGTATAATTTTTCCAGAGCTTCTGAAGCTTGGCTTGTGTCTCTGTGCTGATTGTTACAACTCGCCTAGCCCCTATTCCTTTTTCAGCTCAACCCCTGTCTCACACCTGTAAACGCCACCTATACACCTGCACCTCGCCCCTCGTCCTCATCCCTCCTCGCCTAGGGAGGCTGTCATTGTCCCTAACGTGACTCCCTTGCTTGGTCTAACGACTAGACACCACTCGGATCCTTCGTCTTGCGCCCTCGTCCCCACTCCAAGTTACTTCCTCCGTCCTACCCTCCGCCATAGACCTGTTCCCGTGTCTACCCAGGAACGCCCTACTTCCCTGTCACCTTGGACCTTCACCGGTCACATCTGGGGATCTTTCCCATCACCATCATTTGTCCTCGTATCTATCCAGGATCTTCCCCTAGTGCCCTCATACGCTTTTCTCCCTTTGTATTCACCTTGTAGACTTTCATTTACTTTACCACTGGTGCTATCAGCACGCCCTTTGTCCTAGTCATGCATCCACCAATGTCATGCTGTAGTATTCCCCTTCGCCCCGCTTATGCGGCCCTCACCCTCACTTATTTCACACCTGGCACTTTAGCTTGCGCGTCCTTTTGACAGCCCTGCCCTTTGCCCACACCCTTAGCCCACGTTCGGGCTCCTCTTGATTTGTCTACTTATATACCGGATGTTATGGACCAGTAACTATGATATTCATTTTCACCTTATCTTATTATTTTACGACTTATTATTTTTCTTTATCTTATCAGATTAGATATCTGATTCATTATAATCTCATCTTATCTTTCTTTTATCTAACAATCACTTATCACATCACAGGAGATAACATCGTAACCACTCGGACTCCTATTCCATTCATCACATGACCAATTGTCACATGACTCATTCCTCGTATCTATAGATCTCCCAATCAAGATCTATCTCCATTTAGACTTATTACTGACACTTCTATTTAGACTTTCATATATCTATAGTAGGTTATATTATTTCTCACGATCATTTCCATGCAGTGCACATCATGCTTCTCTTCCATTCTGCCACACCTCATGTGTTGCATGACTATTTAATCTCCGCTTCTTCCATTCCATGATCCATGCCTTTACCTCATGTATTTAATTATGGATGACCCTATATCGTAGATACAATCACCACATGTACAAACAGTAGTTTAGTATATAAAGAACCAAAAGGCTACGACTGTACCCCAGTCTAGTTCTCTTGGGAGTTACCTGCAAAGGTCTTGTTACACTCAAAGAGTTCCCTCTATCAGCGACTTTCCTCAAGTCTTAGTTGGTTGTTGACTTGCCTAAGCATTAGCTTTGGGTCATTTCACTGGACATCTTAACGTACTTATTCTCTATCTTCGTCTTACCTGGGAATCCCCCTTGCATTGTAGCACTCGTACATTGCACCTATGCCCAATGACATACTTTGATCTTCTTCTACTGCTGTCTGGCGCCCCCGTCAGGACTTCCTCGATTAGAAGAAGCTCCTGGGTCTATGTTTCAAGCTACCCAGTTGGAACGTAACACTGATTGTCCCATTTTTCACCAATGACTGACTGATTATTGCAATTGTATGGGTTGTCTTTCCCTCAATTAATGATGCTGCAACACTGGTATATGCTGCCTTCAAAAGCTTGTGGTTTGCCCCCCTACTCTGAAAGTACTGTGTAATCATCTGAATAACCTTCGATTTCCCAGTCCCACTTTCTCCATGCAATAACATCCATAAAAGTGGTGGTTTAGCTCCACTAAGTGCCTGGTTGTTACGATTTACTTGTACGACTACTCTTTTTCCACTCTGCGATACTCTTTTCTCGTCTATGCCTCTTCTTTCCACCCTTTGTGTCATGACTCATCTTACTGTGGCTTGTCACCGGTTTCTATTGGTACCTTTTCATTTAAACCCTAAATCACACAGCCTAGCCTGGGTTCTCTTTTGAACCCTTTCCCTCCATCCCGGGCAGTGCCCCTTTCATTTCCGCTTCTTCATCTCCAACTATTGCCCCTGTTCCACCCCATTTCATGCCCTTGCTGTAGTACCCCCGCTTGGACACCATGCGCATCCTGTTACAATTCATTCATCCTGACTACTCTTTTTCCTTACTCTACGATACACTCTTCTCATCTATGCCTTCTCCTTCGACTTGTCCTAACTTGACTCGTCTTACCTTGGCTCTTCACCGGTCTCTATCGGTGCCTATTCATTTTAAACCCTAAACCTACACAGCCTTGCCCAGGTCCCCTTTCGAACCCTTCTTCCCCGCCCTGGGCAGCACTTCTTTCATCTCCGCCTTTCATCTCCGAGTACTGCCTCTGTCTCCCTCCATTCTGTGCCCTTGCTGTAGTACCCCCACTCGGACACCATGCACACCCACTCCCCTTCACCCTTTACCTACCATTTCTGACTCGGTCTGTGTGCAGTAGGGTACACTATTTAAACTGCTAGCTAGTCCCCTTGTACTCTAGCTTAGCTTCCCAAATATACTCTTAACAAAGCTCACCCTTGTGCGATCCGCTCTCACCAGTCACTGGACCGGCTGAGCCTTTCGTATTCTTTGTACTCGACAACAAGGCATTAGACCTGAGTCGACTTGGGCCTCGGACCCTCGATCCTCACCCTCTCCTGCATTTCCCCATCGCCCTCACCTTAAGCCCTCTCCTCACACCCTTAGCTTGAGCTTCCACCTTCGGGACTACGGTCGCCCCTCCTCGGTTGAACCGTAACAAAAGCTAAGCTCTTCACACTGCGGTTACTATCACTGTAAACTACCCACCATTTCCAACCCCTCTCAACTCTATAGGTGGCGCGCCACCCACTCAGACTCCCCATATGACACCGAGGAAAATCCTCCATCTGAGGAAGAGTCAGAACACTCCACTGACCTTGACCTCTCTATCCCTGATGAAGAACAGGAATGCTCCAGCCTCCTTCTAAGCCACCAACTCTCCGCCCAACTCTCCATTCCACGAGAACCCACCCCACCCTCTCCTACTCCAACCTCCACCCAACCCATCTTCCCCATCCCCACCCCCTCCGCCTCGCGTCACCCACCCACCGTCACCTGACCACTGATTCCCCCTCCATTCCCTAGGATATCCTCAACTAAACCTGTCAAACTTCACATCGGGACTCCCGAAGCCTTCAATGGGGACTACAAGAAGGCAGACGCATGGATGGACACCGTCCAGTTTTACCTCTTAGTTAACTCCGATGTCTATAATGACAAGAACAAGAAGGTCGCATTCACCCTCTCATACATGACTGAAGGAACCACCAAAACCTGGGCGGTGGCCTTCTGCCGAAACGCTATCGGCCCCACCACTGTGACCTTTGGAACCTTCGCTGACTTCACCAAAGAATTCTACAAAGCCTTCCAACACCAAGACACCGTTGGGAATGCCATCGCCTGGCTCTCCACCACCCGCATGACCCTAAAAAAGGACAGAACCTTCGAACCCCTGCTCGCCACTTACATTGCAGAGTTCCGAGGACGCGTCCAACAAGCCTCCGTCACGGATGACAACGTCCTCATCAGGTACTTCACCGCCGGGATCCCCACCTCTATGATGAGACATATTATGGCCCTTGACACCGTCCCCACCACTATCACAGAATGGTACGCCAAAGCTGTTCACTTCCAGACCCAATGGGAACGAGCCGATGAAATCGCCAAACAAAACCTACAGCCTACACGGCAAACCTACCAGTCCTTCTCCTCCGCCCCAACCCCTAAGAAAGACCCCAACACGATGGATACCTCCGCCATCAAAGTTGAAAAGATGACCCCAGCTATCAAGAAGCAATGCATTGAGAAGAAGCTCTGCTTTCATTGCCGCAAGCCGGATCACGGATCCGCTCAATGCCCCCACTTCACTTCCCCCCGCAGACAGGTGAACACCATAGCCGAGGAAACCAAGGATAAAGGCAAAGGGAAGGGGAGGGACAACATCCCAAACCTGATAGACTGTGAGGATGATGAAGAAGAAGCCCCGACCGTACGTCGGGTCCACTACACCTCCTTGGGTTTTTAAGTGGGGAAGCAGCCTTGATGCCTCCTTCCCCTACTCCCTCCTGTGCCTCTGTACTAGTATGAGATATTTCTAAGAAAATGCAAATCTCCGTTCAAATAATTGTACCCTCGCACACCCTGAAAGCCATTGATACTCGAGCCCTCATCAACAGTGGTGCAGACATATTCTGCATCGACTGGGACTTTGTCCACAAACACCATCTCCCCATCCAACGTCTCAAAGAACCCATCCTTGTCCGGAACGTCGACGCCTCGTACAACAAAGATGGGGTAATCAAATTCACGGCTGATCTCTTTATCAACATCGAAGGAATCGCCCAACGAGTAACCTTCCATGTCATGAACTGTGGACACGAGAACCTCATCCTCGGCCTTCCTTGGCTCTGCACTGCCAACCCGACCATCGACTGGGCCACCCCCAGTATCCAACTCAATGAATCCATTGACCAATCTGAGGAATTGTTCCTTGCCCAAGTAACTGACACCCACCGATACGACTCCAAGTTTCATCGACCTAAAATCCCTCCCCCCCGAAGACATATCCACACCACGCCCTCTGAGGATTCCCACCTCTACTCTTACCTTGATTATCTCCCCGAGAACGAGTGGGTCAAAGCCACCTACACCAAATACGCTGTCAATCGCATCCTCAAATGCAGCTCCCGTTTTATCTCTCGAGACTCCCTTCTCATTCGAAAATTAACCACCGCCACCGACCTCGCCATTGCGGCAGAAGCTGCAAAGAAACCCATCACCCTCCCCCTGGAATATTCCCAGTTCGCGTCGGTCTTCGACGAAGAAGCAACCACCATGCCACCACCTCACCCCTATGACCATGAGATTAACCTCGACGAGTCCTTCGTCCCAAAAATCACCAAAGCCTACCCTCTTGCCCCAGAAGAATGGCTCACGGCAGAAGCCTTCCTAGATGAAAACCTTAAAACCGGAAAAATCTGACCCTCGAACTCCCCCCAGGCGTCCCCCTTCTTCTTTGTAAAAAAGAAGGATGGCTCACTTTGCCCCTGCCAAGACTATCGCTACCTAAATGAGCATACGATCTGCGACGCCTATCCCCTCCCCTTAATATCTGACCTCGTTGACAAACTCCACGGCTCCTGACTTTACACCAAGTTTGATGTACGATGGGGGTACAACAATGTCCGAATCAAAGATGGGCACCAATGGAAAGGAGCCTTCATCACCCATAAAGGCCTCTTCGAACCCACTGTCATGTTCTTCGGCATGACGAATTCCCCTGCTACCTTCCAGCAATTCATGAACGACTCCTTCGCCGACATGATCGCTGAAGGATGGCTCGTCATCTATATGGACGACCTCCTTATCTTCTCCCCCGACACTAAAACACATGAAGAACGTACCAAACGCATCCTTCAGCGGATGGCTGAACTGGATCTCCACCTGAAACTCAAAAAGTGTACCTTCGCCACTGAGGAAGTTGAGTACCTCAGCATGATCATTAAACCGGACCAACTCGCCATGGACCCGGTTAAACTCAAAGGCATCTCCGCATGGCCCCAGCCCACCAACGTCAAAGGGGTCCGCTCTTTCCTTGGCTTCGCTAACTTCTACTGGTGGTTCATTCCACAATATTCCAACGTCGCCCGCCCCCTCATTGACCTAACCAAGAAAACAACCACATGGGATATAAGGTTACATGCAAAAAAGGATTCGGGCACGCGACTAGTAGAGTAACACTCAGTCGTGCGTGGGGCAAACGGACTGACTATATTCACCTAGTAGAGTAACACTATGTACGATGTGAGTACAATTAGGGTTGGTACAAATAAGAGGAAGCTTACCTCAGTCATGCGCGGGGCAAATGGACTGAGGTGAGCAATTGACAAGCGAGCAAACTATATACTGCTGGCTTTAAGTATTCGAGCGCAAAAGGTTATACTATGGTATGAAGGGTCGAGAACAATAGAGAGGTGGTGAGAATGCTAAGTGTGTTATAGCGTAGGTACAGAAATGTAGAAATGTATGATATTAGGTTTGTGGAATGGACAGGCTGTCCCGACAAGTGGCGATGCACACGGTTGCCTATTCCGACACTCCCCCTCAAGCTGTGTGAAGCCTGAGCTCGGATGCAAAGTGCTTGACTTTCGGTGAGGGAAGCGCCTTGGTGAATACGTCGGCCACCATTTCTCCGGTTGGACAGAAAATGAGGTGGATCTTTCTGTCATCAATGACCCAGCGAATGAAATGGAAACACACATCGATGTGCTTGGTGTGGGCATGGTACTGATGGTCCTTTGCCAGCGCAATTGCTGATTGATTGTCTGAGAAAAGGGTGGTTGGTTCAGAAATGGTGACAAAGGTTTCGGCGATAAGTGAGCGAAGCCAGAGAGCTTCTTTGGCTGCGTGCGTCGCACCAATGTACTCGCTTTCAGTGGTCGAGAGCAAGACGATTTCTTGTCGTTTCGAGCTCCACGAGACAGCCCCCCCATCGATCAAGAAGGCATAGCCGGACATGGCGCAGCGGTCCTCGGTGACGCTGCCGTCCGCATCTGTGTAGCCCGCGAGAGGCTTCTCTCCCCCTCCATATGTGAGCTGTAAAGCTTTTGTCCCAGATAGATAGCGGTAGACGCGTTTTACCGCATCCCAATGTGCTTGACCATGGTTAGACGAGAAGCGAGAAACTTGCAAGACGACATATGAAATGTCTGGTCTGGTTCCGAGCGTGGCATACATGAGTGAACCGACGGCCTCTTGATATGGTATGTGGCGCATGGCGGTGTGTTCGGCGGCAGTTGAAGGAGACTGGGCGGTGCTGAGTTTGGTACTGGGGTCCATGGGGGTCGAGATTGGTTTTAACTCATTGAAGCTAAAACGATGGAGGATCGACTCTATGTACGTCTTCTGGGAGAGGGCGAGTATGTGCTCGTTGCAGTCGCGCGTGACTTCTATGCTGAGAAGCCAGTGAAGTTCGCCGAGGTCAGTTACCTCGATGAAACAGCTGAGCTGTTTTTTGACGTCGCAGATGAGCTCGAGGGTGGTGGCAGTGATCGTGCAATCATCAATGTGCACAACAATGATGGTGAGTGTGTCGTTCATCTGTTTTACGAATACAGCTTGATCGACCTCGCATTGCTTAAAACTCAGCTTGGTTACCAAAATTTCGACTAGTCGTTGGTACCAGCGACGGCCGCTCTGTTTTAGGCCATACAATGTTTTGCGTAGATGGCATACATGGTGTGGGTGGTTGGGATCAGCATAGCCCGGGGGTTGGCGCATGTGTATGACTTCATCATCTTGTAGTTTACCGTTTAGGTACACGCCCTTGATATCGATTTGGTGCAACTCGAGATCTTGGCGGGCGGTGAGTGCAAGTACCGTGCGGATGGATGCGAGCTTGGCGACGGGTGCGTAGGTGTCGAAATAGTCGATGCCCGGGACTTGTGAGAATCCCTGGGCGACTAGACGTGCCTTGTGGCGTACGATATTACCAGCTGCGTCCTTCTTAGCGCGGAATACCCATTTTGACCCTACTAGGTTTGCACCTGGTGGCAAATCTGTGAGTTCCCAGGTACAAGCTTTCTCGAGCGTTTCAAGTTCTTCTCGAATGCCGCACTCCCATTGTGGCCAATCTGGGCGGCGACGAGCATCGGCGAGCGTGGTGGGCTCGAGCGCCTCAGCGGCTGCTGTTCCTTGTTCGACGAGCATAGTTAGTTCATGCTCGTCGTAATCCTGAGAGTACCTTTCATCGATCGCTGCTAGGATCTGTTCGCTCATGCCTTCGGCTTCGAAAGTGGTCGGTTCAGGTTGCTCCGGTACTGGGTCATCTGGGATGGAAGCTGGGACTTGGATGCCGCAAGGGATGGCGGTGGTATCAGCTTTGCCGCTGATGATATCAAGGATGCGCTGGCTGGGTTTGTGGATACGCTGTGGGCGTGACTCAGGTATGTCGGGAGTTGCCGGTGGGTCAGGTGTTGTGGCTGGTGGCGCGTTGGCAGGCATGCCTTGTTTTGCTGAAGGCTGTGTGGCATGAGGCACAGCGGTGTTTGTAGTCGATGGCTGTGTGGCGTTACCAGGAGCGTGTTGCTGCGCCAGAGTGCTGTCGCCCAATGGGAAAAACTCCTCCCCCTCAGTGGCACTAGGCACAGCATCGAAAAAT
>QFEL01002711.1:0-14692 GCA_003316195.1 Neoboletus brunneissimus
ACTATTATCGGCTAAGTGTCGAAGTGAAATCAGTTCGGAGGCAGCTGACGTACTCTTGAACGTAAAGTTTTGAAGAGCGGCTTGAGGTATTCCGCAGATTGAACTTGGGTCGCTGCTGCCAGCTTTCCTTGTGTAGTCCGCTTGATATGCTCTGTGAGAGAAGGTAAGTTTGGTGGACCAAAGACGCCGTTTTTCCCTACCTGGTCTGTCGTCCATGGCTTCCTCCCATTCTTTGAGAGTGCGTTTCAAAGCATAATAAATCAACGGATATAGCCTGTCTGGGTCAATTTTGATCAAGGCCAGGTCCAGAACCCCTGTGCTCGGCTCCTCAGCATCACCCTTCTTTTTCCCTTTGCTCTTATTCCTGAGCTCTCGTTCTACGTTCTCGACGTCTTCTAAAGCCTTTTTGAAATCATTCTGGCCACCTTGATGGTCGTTCCCTTTTTCCTCAATCAGCTCCAACGCACGTAAACGTAGCCTCCGGTCTCTATCGGATTCGGCAAAAAGCCGGATAGGTTGTCCTTTGGCACGAAGTCTGCGGATAGTCTCCTTGTTTGAGATATTGAAAGACGATTCGGGGATTGGTGAGCTTGAATCTCGGGGTTCGACAATCGGTGTGAGGGAATCTGACCGAGATGGCTTCTGCTTTCCATTCATATGTAAACAGCATATTGGTAGGACGGGGGGGCTACTCACGTTTGCATCTGGCTTTGCCTGCTCAGTAGCAATAGCTTCAGCCTTGTTTTGCGTTTCTTCTTGCACGAGTCGTGCTTGCTCCTGCTTAGCCTTCTGCTCCTCTTCCTGCTTGATCCTCTCGATGTCTCCTCGTCGTACGTACTTCACTGGCCGGGAGCCGACGTCACTTTCCAGAGTTTTACGTTTGAGAGCAATTTCAGCTTTGAGCGCGTCCATGGTCGCAACGGTGCGGCCTGGATAACGGTGGTATTGGGGATCTGGTGGGGTATTCTGGTGTTAGCCAAACGCTAGTGGTAAGTCGCATGAACGCCAAGCGATTGCTTATATAATCCGTCACAGAATCCGTCATGCTCCGAGTTGACTGTCTTCCATCAACGTCTGCGAGCAACCAAAATGTCTGACTCAGACCTGTCCAGGTGACTCACTTGCTCTCTGTTTAAGTGACTAGAAACCCATTTTTCGTAGCAAATACGTTCTACAGACTGCGGGTTTCGACGGTAAGTCCGAGACCCCCAGTTGAATTGCTTTGCCTTACAGCCGTGTCAGCCCGCTTCCCTAACACCAACCAGACGAGGCACTGGTATGATTGAACCTTATGGTATATGTTGGCTCGTGGGCTTATCCGCGGGCATAGCTTCCAAAACTACACCGATTACTTCAAGTGTGTCGCTGCCAAAGGGGAAGATTTTGCACCGTGTAAACAGTTCAAGAGGGCGTACAACTCTCTCTGTCCAAGTAAGTGCTTTGGGTCGCTATGTGGTGTCTCATCATCTCATTTTCTTATAGACGAATGGGTATGGTGCAGACGTCTGCTATACTATTCCACCACTGAGTGTCTTCTGCAGATAGCCAGATTCGATGAGCAAAGAGAGAATGGGACGTTCCCTGCCTCTTTGGAGCCTTGATAGATACATAGCTTGTCTTGCTGCCATGAAATAGAAAGTATTCTTCGCTATTGGAGAGTTGCTCTTCTCGATGACATTATGCCGCGTCTGCCAATTCTCTGGATTTGGTACATTATGAATTAGAACTTAGCAGAATGACCGACTTGACTCTTCGGTCTGTCTGGAAGAGGCAGCACATGAATCATACAGGTTCACAGCAAACTCGTAGCTCGCCCACTCTTCGCGCGTCTCGGCTCATTCTGTGCTAGATTCGATCCATCAAGTCGAACGACCCATAATCATGGACAACGTCAATCTCAATGCTTTTACTGAAAATGCAGCGAGACTTGGTATGCGTATTCAAGAGACCTTCAGCGAGCATACCCGTGACCTCTCCATAACACTCGGTGGAGCATCCATCTTCGACATGCCAGATGAGAAGATGAAGAACATCGGGAAACAGCTTGATTCGAGCAGCGACAGGGAGAAGCTTGACGCTATGAAGCGTCTCATAGCCGTAAGTGTACATCTAGAGGAACGCCGTCCAGACCAACAGCACATCGTACAATAGCTCATTTCCAAAGGTCGCAATGTCTCCAACTACTTCCCCCAAGTCGTCAAGAATGTCGCCTCGCAGAACCTCGAGATCAGAAAGCTTGTCTACATCTACCTCTTGCGTTATGCCGAACACGAACCCGATCTTGCTTTGCTTTCAATCAATACGTTCCAAAAGGACCTTGCTGACCCCAGCCCACTTATTCGCGCCATGGCGCTGCGTGTCCTGAGTGGTATCAAAGTTCCAATGATATGCGGTCTGGTGGTCCTTGCGATTAAGAAATGTGCAGCAGATCTCAGTCCATACGTTCGTAAGGCAGCCGCTCTTGCAATACCAAAGGCCTTCCAGTACGCACTGTGCTCGTTTGTTTTTCTCTCAACCAGTCGATGAATATCTTTTAGATTAGATGCTGCACAGCAACCTGCTCTGATTTCCGTCATAACTACCCTTCTCCGCGACCGATCCCCTCTCTCAATAGGCAGCGCAGTCGTTGCATTCGAGTCCGTCTGCCCCACTCGACTAGATCTCCTGCACCAGCAATATAGACGTCTGTGTAAAATTCTTATAGATGTGGATGAGTGGGGACAAGTCTATCTCCTCAATCTTCTACTCAGATATGCGCGCACGATGTTGCCTAAGCCAATCGTCTCGCAACATGACGAGTCCATGGAGGAAGAGCTTGATCCTGACCTTCAGCTCCTCCTCGTATCATCAGAGCCACTTTTCCAGTCCAAGAACCCAGCAGTGCGTCTCCCATTTATTCTCACTACCATATCTCTAGTTCACAAGTCCTTAGGTAGTGCTTGCTGCTGTGCGCGTCTTTTACTATACAGGTCCTCCGTCGTTTACTGGCAAAATTGTGAACCCCTTACTTCGCATTATGCACGTATCACGAGAAGTCGAACGTGTGGTCCTTGCTTATTTGTTGGTTGTCACATGTGCACATCCAGTGAGCATTCATATTTGACGTCGGAGATATAACTCATTATTGCTTCAAGCAACTCTTCTCAACACAATACCAGCGATTCTTAGTGCGCACCGACGATCCTTTGCAAGTGAAAAGAGACAAAATCAAACTAATACTGAACCTTTGCACTGTGGATAATCACCAAGCACTCCTTCGCGAGTTTATCGTGTGTCCCGATTCCAAAATATTGCCTTCTTTGGCCACCATCTAATCTAGTTTTCCGCATCGTTTCTAGGATTGTGCGGAAGATGTGGATGATGTTGTAGTGGGAGACGCGATTCACGCCCTTGGTCGATGCGCAAGAATAGTTCCGTTGTGTACGCCACATTGTCTCTCGGCCCTCATGATTATGATCAAGAGCAAACACGGTATGTTTCTGTGATCTGTCGCACTGTAATCTCTACCAAGCAGGATCAGATATTGTTGTCAGTAATGCTGTTTTAGTCCTGAAGGCTCTTATCCAGAACCAACTTCTTATTGGCTCTTCTGCTCCTGCATCGTCGCAGTCGCCACTCACCATAATCTCGCTTCTTTCCCGACGAGTGGACGACATTAGGCACCCTCAAGCGCGTGCTTGTGTTCTCTGGCTGGTAGGCCAGTACAGCGCAGCGCCAGGAATAAGCACTGTGATAGAAGGTATCGCCGATTGGGCACCAGACGTCTTGCGGAAGGTTGTCAAGTCTTTTAACACAGAGGTATTTGCAACTCCTCACGTCTCCCGTCAGTGCTCATAGAGACGCCCGCTAGGCACCGCTCGTCAAGCTTCAAGCTCTCACTCTCGCTGCCAAACTTTTCCTGCTTTGTCCAATGGACCAGAGACTGGGTCTACTTTGTCGCCACGTGTTCTCTCTTGGTAGATATGACCTAAACTACGATGTCCGGGACCGAACTCGTATGCTCAAATCGCTTCTCGTCGGCATATCGCCAACAATCATCAGTGAAGAGCCGGAAGAACAGGGTGGCGTCATACTTCGGCGGGAACAGGTAATGAAGGTTTTGTTCGATGGGAAGGCTGGCGTTGTCGAAGAGAGTGAGGAGATCTTAGGTGCGTTGTTGATGGGATGTCTTTGCATGATTGCAACGTTTCGTGGTCAGGCTACCATCACCTCCCGATTGGCTCCCTTGCATTTGTCACAGGGAAAGCTACACTTGGTGATAGCATCCTCCCCGAATGGCTTGAAGGAGGAATCGACCCTTCGCTCCGGCAGAACGAAGAGGACGCCCTCCCTGTAGCACCTCAAGCGATCAGCTCAGCAAGTTCCACAGCACCAAAGGCATTGGGATCGGCGGGTGTCACACCCGTCATACTCGTTCCTACAGGCAACGCGACACCATCACGCGAACCGAAGGAAACCTGGAGGGACTTAGATAAATTTTATGCCAGTGACAACGAGAAGAAAGATTCTGAAAGCAATTCCGATGAGGAGAGTGAGGGGAATTGGGAGGAAGACAACGATGGGCACGACAGCGAGGAAACTCAGGATGATGCTGCGGACTACGAAAGCAGCGAGGAAGATGTGCAGGAGGGAACCGATGGGAGTAGTACAAGAATACAAGAATGACACTGATTGTAGCGAAAAGGCTATACTACAGCACAGCGCCGTCGGGAAGTTGATAGTATAATGGCTAGAAAAGAGTTCATTGGGTATTTGACAGGACTCATGGCATTGAATACGCACGGTGTCGAATACGTGGTAATAGTGACCATTCACACCTCCCTCGTGCTCATTCCCATAATATTCCATTGGGAACCACTGTTGAATGGTAAGTGGAATATAAGACACGAGGCAAGGAAGACATACATGATGTTCTGGAACATCCTCCTTCCATGAACGTAGAAGACGCGCTTCCTCCGTCTGATTAGTAAGGACAAACTCGTGTTTTGGGAGGACGAATTGTCCAATCTGGAGCTCCGTGTCCGTGACGATGCCACGGGATACCCTCGCATAGGCAGTGCGATACAAGCCTCTGTATAAGATATACTCGCACCTATGATAGACACCTCAATCGACGATCCTCCGCGAGCGAATAAGTCTACGTACCACCTGTCCAAGTCTTGTGGATCAATATCATACATAAGTCCATCGTTTACGAGGATATCGTATGGAGCAGCTTTATCCCCTTTCAGCTTCTGGTCAGAGACTAGTCAACAAAGTGTACATACGTCTGGGGGCCAGAGGCTTGCTGACTACGTATCCCAAAAATACCACTGGTCGAGGGTATGACGCGGCCATAATGCGTGCTAGCTCTTTGCTTTGTAACTCTCTATCCAGGGGGTCTTCCTCTAGAGACATACAAAGGGTAGATCTTTCGATCAAACGTGGATATTAAATGGCATAGACGTACCCTGACCATTATGAGAGACAACTACCGTGATCTCTGTGCCGTACACATCGAGAATAGCTTCAATGGCCGGAGCAAGCTCACCATGGGGTGACGGAAGTAGATGGTGATACGAATGGATGATCGGGAACTAAGCATCTGGGTCAGTCTTCCAGTCACGCCTGCCGAGTAGGGGTACCTGCCTTGGATAATAAGGCTGCTCCCCATGTGTGCATGTTGGGGCCCGGACCCAGGTCAACATACTAGGAAAAGTATTGAGGTGCTGTACTCGTCGCTAAAAGAATCATCCAACTCACATAGCCCAACTCCTCGGCAGCCACACGAGTCCTTATCGACGCGTTACTTTTGTGATCCGTTCAACTGATAAACTGCACAACTCACAGGTCGCGATTCCCATATACCGTTCGCTAATCCGCATATATTTCAGTGACACTCGTACAACAGCAGCATCAGCACTCACATGCAAATCTGTCTCCAACAAGCCGACAACATCAAGTTGCATATCCCTGTCAACATTCAATTCAGGTCGTCACACATGGCTGGATTCCTGTAGAACGAGGCTAGCAACACACCTGATCACGTCTCGTATGCGACGCTGACTGTCATGTCCTACGTTATCGATCCCGAAATGAATGGTCCAAATGCCAGCATTGAAGAGCCTTGTCCCAGCCTTGAACGGTCTCGGACCCACAGCGGGCCAACGGAGGAGCGTGACCAGAACAGAAACAAGGGATAAGAAACACAAGATTGTAGGGAGTTGAGTACGTGTTAAATTTGGGATACGAAGAAAGGATTTGGGCCGGGTCGATGCCCCGAATGGCGAGCGGAATGCAAGCGAGATAGAAGCTAACTGCGCGGTGAGGACTCTGGCGAACGCAGTCGTGAACAATCATGAACACGGGGCGAAATAATACAAGAGGCACGTACAAGTCAGTCCTCTCCCTCAGGTAGGAGCCGCCAGGAACGAAGGCATATGCAACGGTCCACATATTTGCGAGATAGAATAGGATGGCGACAAGGAACGTCACGAAATGCCTCCTGCCCACTTTATCTCCTTTCCATGCGGAAGATTGTGACAAAAGCGAAGGCAGAATTGATATGGAGAAGATTGCAAAGTTCAGCCCACCCAGGAAACCTGTCCAATCCCGGAAACGGTACATCAAAAATGCGCTTGCAGAACCGTACGCAAACCACGAAGGATGATTGAGTAACGCAGAAGAAGCTGAAGTTGGAAGGACAGCAGGAATGATGAGACCGAGGGATTGCGCAACTAAAGTGATGGATCCATGTAAATGTGGCAGTGGTCCTCTGGGCGCTCCGTCCTGGTATCCGGTCCACGACCAAGCGATGATAGTGCTAGAGTCAGTGAACATACAATGCAACGTGAAGAACAATGACCCCAGTGCGATTGACGAAGCCATCCAATTTTGTGGGGTGTCCTTTGCACGGTTCGACGCATCCTTCGGCCCCCTTAACTTTCTTTCATTGATAAGAAGGCTAGACGGACGGGTGGCTAGTTCGAGGATAGCACAGACAGCAACCACCATCCCGGTCTTGTTGTAACCACCAGTCTCTTCGTTCAACATTGGCCAGACTGCAACGCAAAAATTAATCTACGCGAGTCGTGAGACCCGTTGACCCTCGTACCTGGATTGTTTGAGTGATTGACGTGCTTGGACAGGGACGATAGTAGCAATCCTACACCCAAGACTAGCATCGATTTGAACATCACGTGTTCCTCTTGTCAGGGCAATAAAAGAAACGTACGGAATCCCTGGTATGCATCATCTCCGGCAGTCCAATCTGCTGCCTGACTCAGAAGAACAGCTATGTTGGCCCCAATGACGGCCCAAAGTCGCTCTAAGGGGCCATCGATCTTATATGCTGCCAGTCCGATCAGGGAAAACACCCTTAGCGTCACTCTGCCCCATCTTGTCAGTGCCCAGTTGCGGAGAGGTTTTATCCCAAGTAAAGTTGGGGTAAGATAGATGAACAACGCTGCTTCTGCGCCAGAGAGACCAAGTTCCCAGACAGAGAAATAAAACAGCGTCGTAAGCAGAGAGGTTACGATAGACCAAAATAGATACGCTAATTGGGTTCAAAAGTTTTAAAGTGCGCAAGTTGGCACCACAGAATCGGAATTTAGACTCTTATTGCAAGGAGAGAGAAATCCCACCACTCACCCAAGTAAACATCAGCCGCGAAGCTCAGCCAAGGTCTTGATGCGAGGTTCATCAGGAAGGTCAACTGTCTCCAGCTTCCAGAAGTACGTCCTCCAGCCCGAGGATCCGAACTAGGTTCATCTGAAGCAAGTGTTGCTTGAGCTTTGACATTGTCAGCCGTTAAGGAACCTCTGTCATTCGGCTTGGACGCGTTATCATGAGTAGACGTCAACTTATTGTCATGGGAAGGAGGTAGGGGTCTATTTATACGGAAACGTCAGATGCAATTAGACAAGGTGATGCAGTTGATTATACATGTTTTTATGCTCGATACTGGAGTCCAGTGATACGCCTACAGCAATCTATGAATAAGGTAAGCAAATAAGAAATGTTAACTTCAAACTTCCTTGCCTGCAAGTTACAATATTTGAAGTCAGCTGCCGAAATTGAGTCATAGAGTACGTCCAGGAAGATGAGTCCCCATTCGAAGAAAGCGTATCGTGTATACGCTATGAGAAAGTGAGCTTAGCCAGATGGCAGAGAAATATGAACGCTACCTCCAGGTATACGGTGTACCTTATGTTGGATGAAGAAGTACACCAAGGGGATAATTGACACAAAGAAACTAGACTGAATGTCAGCGAAAATCCAAAACTAATTCGCGAGGATGCTTACGCTACAGCGACGGATTGCCTGTGGGTGTGGGATTAAGATTAGCGGACGGGTGGAAAACAACGACACGAACCGTCTCTTCCTCACTTGAACGTGGTTAATAGGGGTATTTATGATCCCTCCCAGCATCCACGGCACATTGCATACAATGTACAACACCATAAGCACATCATGTACATCGTGGTCATCGTTTGACGTGATATACACCCAGCCTCCACATGCAAGTGTGCGTACGATACCGGTGAGGAAGACCCAACGCGGTAAGGTAGAATGAGACGTGCGGGTGATAAAGTATTGTAGAAATACGAGAGCAAAACGGGGACCGCTCGCTATTGCGATGAGGATCTGAAAGACATTGCGCTCTGGGTACCAGTCTCCGATGCTAAAATGACGTGGCGCATGAGGAAAACAATGCTCGTCGAGAGTTAACCAAACCCACTGACGTCGCAGAAACGGAAGGGAACCACTCTTCTGGGTATCCTGCGATGCCATTCTTGACGATTTTCTTGTAGTGGAGTGCACAGCCTAGGAGGAGGGCAGAGGCAAATGCAAAGAACGCGAGGTAAGTGTGGGCCGCAGCGACTTGAGACGCGTTGATGAGGAGAGGACCGGCTTTCCGGTTCGCCGCGGTCGGCGTCGAGTGTCTGGTGCGACCCGACATGGCCAAGTTCGTGTTCAAGTCGTTGTTGCCGAGGTCGTGTTCGATATGGACGTGTCCAATATTTAGTCGCACGGAGCGCCCATCGTTACATACCCAACCTGTCGCACGAGGCGCCTCGAGAAATCAATTGTCTAGATCATGTCAGGGCAGAAGATACCTAACATACCCACCACTGTTTTCACTGGATTTCTAGGAGCGGGAAAAACGTCCATCATTCTCTCCTTACTTCCCAAACTACCCAAAGACTACAAGGTCGTACTTCTCAAGAACGAGTTTGGAGACATCGAAGGTGGGAGTCCTACCACCGCCCGCATAATAATTGATATGTGATCCTCATCATCGTGAGCAGTTGACAGTCAGCTTGCGAAGCAGTCTAGTTTGGCAGCTGTCAGCGAAATCCTCAACGGCTGCATGTGCGTATTGTAACCCTGCAGAAGGATTACGCCACGTTAAACGCCAGTGCCCAGGTGTTGTGTCCTTGTAGGTCAGATGAAGAGTGCCCTCTTAGAGATTAGAGGTAGGCACCAATGCGATGATATGAAAGAGTCAGGTTCACCCCTGCGTCCATCCTAGACAAGTTTCGTCCGGACCGCATCATCATAGAGTGCAGGTAACGATAACTCAGTGGGTTGAAAGTTTCGCCTTCGTTGACCGGATCAGTGGTTCTGCTTTCCCCGCCACCCTCGCATTCCAGATACGTGAATTAGAGCGCGAGACAAACGATGACATCAAACTAGACGCGATCGTTACCGTCATAGACGCCGAGAATTTTTCCGGCTACGAAGATACATCACCTACAGCCAAGATGCAAGCGAGCTACTCGGACATCATACTCATTGTGAGTCACTGCCCTTGTCGAAGATGCAGATTCGGTGACATTTTTTGGGTTTCAGAATAAATGGGAGCATGTTGATGACAGAGCACTCGACTTCGTGCTTGATCACCTCAACACCCTGAATGATTTGACGCCGAAGATTAGATGTAATGGACGCGACGGCGTGGATCCCAATCTACTTTTTGGGGTCGACACCAAACTCTTTCAAGAATCGCAACGTGAGACAAGCAATTTTGGAGAAGAGATCCACCACGAGGAGGTCCAGACTGTCACGCTTTCCAGGGGCCTCGGAACGTCACGACTCACGGGTCATCTCTGCCACGACGAGACCTGTAATGATAGCCATCCTCTCGAGGCCACCGTGTGGGGGCGCGAAGAAGGCGTCAGGACCATAGATGAAAGACTGCTCCGGGGTGCGCTTGGAGTGGTGTCGAAAGAGACGGTATGGAGAATCAAGGGATTCGTGCGCCTAGGAAGCGAAGTATACATCCTGAACTGGGCCTTTGGAAGGTATGAGCTGACGCCGTGTGGCAAGGGCGAGGAGCCCGTCCAGGGCTACGCTGTCCGCCTGACGGTGATGGGTGAGCGAGGTGAGGTGAAGCGCTCGATAAGAAAGTTTAGTAGCATATTGGGGGCGGAGACCTCCTAGCCGTGTTTGCGATAAGATAAGGAAAGTGACATATCATATACCTATTTGATCTATCAGCATTTGCTCCAATGTCTCTCCATGATGTTTTCCTATCTCTTCAGTCCGGGTATGCAAGCCGTCTTTTCTCGATTCTTTGGTGTTCTCTCATCATGTTTTCCCATATAGCATCCTCGTACTGGTGTTTCCCCCTTTTCGTCGCCGCAAAGGATCGCGAGCACGCACTGACCTCCCGGTCAGAATGCATAAACTGGCTGCCGCGGCCCCGTTCGCCGGATTCCTTTGAAGCGCTACCCCCGGGAGAGAGCCAGGAAAGCATTCGTTCACGGGAGATATGCGAGGTACTCTCCACCAACGACCTCTATCACATCCTCGGCGTCTCCCGTTCTCCAGCCATCGACAGACTGACCCTCCGACGGGCTTATCTCTCGCGTAGCAAAGCATGCCACCCAGAGTTTGTCCTCCATTTTTTTTTCTTCTTTCTCGGTTCTCAACGTATGCGCAGCAAGTGCCCCGGAAACCCAGACGCAACACATGCGTTCCAAAAAGTTTCCGTGGCCTACAGCGTGCTATCGCAGCCTTCTCTAAGACGAATGTACGACGCTCGCCCAAGCGACGACCAATCCGATTTCCTGCATGCACGCCCCTACGGGTACGCAGACGAAACGCTCAAAGGCGTTCTCCTCAGCATCGTCAGCGACTACCTGGACGGCAACCTCGAAATGATACGCACGTTGCTTCGTAAGTACACACACACGGCGCTAAGCGCTCCCCCGTCCGTCCGCTCAATCTTTCCGTCCTCCCCAGAAGCCGTTAGCAACCTCAACCCATCTCTCAAACTCAGCGACGACAACATCAACTCCGTTCTTTCGCTCCTCGAAAATATACGCGGCCGCGTCCTCAGTAAGTCACCCCTGCTCCTAACCCCCACGCAGCTTGGATCTGACCACGTCAACCGACAAGCTTGTCGCACCTGTATCCTCGCCTTACACTCCGAACTCACCCGTGTCCTCGAACTCCAGTACGCATTCCGTCAACTTCCCTACCTTGACATTACGGGCCGCTCCCGATTAACCATCCAACTGACCCGCATCACCCTTTCCCTCCCCGTCACTTTGGAAAAAGCTATTCAAGATGCGCAAGAGAACGTGTTCACAGATGGTAGGAGGAACACAACAGACAGCAGGGATAGCGAGTGCGACAAGGCGGCACTGCTGCCAAAGCACGTCGTACTCCTCATCAGGGGCATCGACGTAATCCTGGACAAGATGGAACGCGTTCTGGTATAGGCTGTGTCTACCCTGTCCTCGTCGTATGCTTTCCCCGCGTTCGTTCATGATTAACCTTTTAATAACTCTGTCTCTTTGTATAATGATTGTGCGCATTGACCTCCCACTGTATTCCATAGACATGACGCTCTTGTTCCGTACTACACCAATGTATTTGTTTCACATCCAGGAATGTTCCTGATCGAATTTCACTGGGACACAATGTTCCCCGAGCTTGTAGGTTATTATGCGATTTGGCTCGAGTTGCCTCCTAAGAGTTGGTCCAGGTTACACGATTAAGCAAGCAGTCTTGTTAAAAGGATCATAGGCTATGGAACTGCGATTTGGGGTTGAAGACCAGGAGTGCAATGAAGAAAGCAAATTGAAAGATAGCACACGAGCAGACACGGGAAAGTGGTCGAGATGGAAGGCGTATAAAGAGAAATAAGAAACGTCGATGAAAGGGCCTACTGCAGAACGTACTATACAAGGACTGTCCGCGACCAAGTCGACAAGGGAGATCAGAAAACTCGAATACCAAACTAGCGAAGAAAAGAACAAAACCAAGAGAACTCGGGACTAACGATGGACATAACGATCTAGACTGTCATTATGCATACTCCTCTGATTCTACATAACACGGGGGAAAGACCGCATACCAGTGCATCAGCGAAGACGAGATAATCCCTGCGAAGCACTCACAACGTTCATCCAGATCGCGCCCGTATGGCCGTTGGCTGGGATGCTTGCCGGCACGATTTCTTCCAGCA
This sequence comes from Neoboletus brunneissimus, assembly GCA_003316195.1. Lineage (NCBI taxonomy): Eukaryota > Fungi > Basidiomycota > Agaricomycetes > Boletales > Boletaceae > Neoboletus > Neoboletus brunneissimus. The sequence continues at coordinate 12,461 of QFEL01002711.1, forward strand.
TGTAAGTATCTTGTGATGACTGACACCCATAGGACCCATTCGACCCATTGGGTTGTGCAGCGGCGGCTGCCAACAATTGGGCATAGTCTCCACCACCATTTTCATTGTTCATATTCCCTTCGTTGGGTACAGGAACTTGAGAGTTGTTTATGGAGCCCATCGGGTTCTCGGGATAAAAGGGGTAGAACAAGCCTGTTGGGATCTCCGCGAGCTTCTCCCCAACAGCCCCGGGTGAGACCTGCGGACTAACGTTCTTCACAGGCGTGGTACTTTGAGAAGCCGGCCGCGGCCCGTAAACCGCGTTTCCACTAATGTTGGTCTCAGGCTGGTACGGTGGATGAGCCTGGGTTGGTGTCTTTTGTTGCTGTTGCTGCAGGTGGAGCTGCCGGGGAGACTGCATTGACGGAGAGCTCAAGATAACGTTGTCGGTGTCCCATTCGAATTCAGAGAGCAAAACAGGGTCTTTGGGAGGGCCGACCGAATGAAGGTCTACATTGAGGACCTTTTCGGCAAGCTTGGAGATCAGAGGATGACCACCGTTCAAATCTTTCCGTTCCCAGCGCCACCGGAATCGAGGTAACATGTCGAGAGCCATCCAGACGTCTTCAATCATGACTTGGCGCGACAAGCGTTCACAATGCGACATGTGACCATACAGAATGACCATGGCTGCAATGTGGAGTGGAATCGGAGAAACAAAGAATGCAATGTCAGGGAACCGGATGAGCTGATTGTGTACGATGATGATATTGTGCGAGGTGACGATGGCTGGCCGGGCATGAGTGTCTTGGAATGGAGGAGAGATTTGGTGCTCACCATCAACAAGCGCCCTCGAGCGATGCGTGTAATCGAGTTCCTTCAAGCTAAACAGTGCTCTCAGCAGCAATATTCGCGATATCCCAAATTTGAGTAGCGTGAGCCCCTGATCCTCCGCAATGCCACGAACTAGCTCCTGCCTCTTTTCCAATGGCCAATCTTCAGTCCCGCCAAAGTAGTATTTGTAACTCTCTGGCAACTGTCTTCGGAACTCCATCATACTTTTGATAATCCGAGTTGCATGTCGCATCACGGCATCTACGCTCTTGTTTGAAGGTGCATAGAGGGAGTTGATAATGTCGGCCTGAATTTCTGCAATAGGATGGGATAGCAAAAAGTGCTCGGAGTAGTCCACATGCTGGCCTGTTAGAGGTCGAGAAGGGTGGGGGGTATTTGAATCAGAGGGTGCGATGGCGAGAGGTCTGCCGAGGAGGATGGACGTCCCGCGATCATGGACCATTACAATTCCCCACAATCGGATCCGCAGCTGTGCTTCATCCTCGGTAAAAGTGTTTCCCTGCGACATGGGATCGTGGTGAAGACCCAACTCGATAGACAACCGAACGAGGCTGCCGACAAGACGCCACAGGGAACGACCTTGTCGCTACATGGGTGTTCTCAGAATGCTGCGAATATTCGGGGACTGCGCAGAGCTCACCTCTGTGTATAGATACCATTGCAAAAGTATGAGTGCCTGGAGGCTGGTGATGGTAACACGGAGATGAGGTTTTACGGCTAGGGCGCGCTCAAAGAACTCGTAGTGCTCGGGCCATTCAGTTGGCAGGAGCTTCTTGGTCGAAATTGGGGTATCGCTGGGGGACTTGAGACCATTGTCGACGAGAGTGGCCTTGTGATTGAGTTCGCTCAAGGTACCAAGAGCGAGGACGAAATACATGCTACACACGTAGCCCGGATCGTGTTGGACGTTTTCCATATCGTAGAGAGAGTTGAGCCGGCGTTCAAAATCAGGACGGAAAAAGACCGGTCGGTGGAAGTTGAGATGAGAAAAGTAGACGTCGACGATTCTGTTGACCATTTTGCGGTCTTTGGGCAACCAAATGGTGAGTTTGGAGACTGACTGAGATGGGGCACCGACGTTTGAAGTTGCGACGGAAATAGAGAACCAGGCAGATGGATCACGGGGGGGAGAAGCCTCGGTGATGTTCTGATCACGACCGGAAGTGAGACCATTGGAACCGACGGCGAGATCCTCTCTGTCGTCTCGGGTTGCGAGGCGGCTTTCGTTCATGATGAGGGGATGTACACCAAAACTCTTGGCGATGGACTGGATGATGAGGTGGTCAGTAGTGTGACACAAGGGGAGGACAGGGGTGCGTACGCGAGTGTCAGACATGTCGAGGGACTGGGGATCCTGACCCTTGACCTCGAGGGAGGTGGAGGGTGGAGGGGGTTGGT
>QFEL01002720.1:3559-25462 GCA_003316195.1 Neoboletus brunneissimus
GCTCGTCTTCAGGGCAAGGGATAGGGCTATTGATGACCCTGCAAGGAGTAAAGCTAATATGTTTTGGTTCTCTTGTAAATGTCAAGTCTTTCCAAAATGGCCCAACATTGGGACACTTATTTGAGCCACTGTATATCAGAACTCCTACTTGTTGATCATCCCTTTCAATTTTCAGCTACTTAGAATTTCGTGCCAAGTGGTAAAACCCTCTGATATGACCCCTTCCGCATCTGTCACGAACTCCATACCCTCCATCACAACCTCCAACCCCTCTTGCTATGATGTCCTTAGTATCTTCGCCAGTCATCGTCAACGACCAGTGATCGCAGACCTTCATAGGTTCCATGGCTTCTCTCCTCACCATCCTCCTAGCTCTGCCTCACAGGCACCTCTGCCAAGAACTCCAGCTCCGGGATCTTAATCCTCGGGTTGGACTACTTGTCCCTCCGCAACTCCTAGTCAGTGCTCTAGTCAACAAGTGCGGGACCAGCCCACTCCTCTAAATGGCAGAGATACCCCTGACGACTCCAACATCTCTGAGTCAGATCCTGACGACTCCAAAGACGAGGTATCAGATGCACTTACCCTCCTTGCCCGTTCTATCCAGTGATTAGCTAGTTCTAGTCATCCGACCTCCACTTCCACCCAAAGAACTAGAGTCTGCATACTAGACTAGTTCGATGGATCTGACCCTTGCAAACTCCAGGCCTTTTTGGTCCATTGTGAACTGAATTTTCAAGACTGCCCCAAGGTTTTCCATTTGGACCGTGTCAAAGTAACATTTGCACAGTCCTATCTTTCAGGTATGGCTCTCAAATGGTTCGAGCCCAACCTCCTCCTTTCCAACCCCTCCATGCTGCATCCCTTGTGGATGGACAGCTACCCTGACTTTGTCCTGGAACTCTGGACGAACTTTAGCCCCCACAACCCCTCCAGTGACGCAGAACATGAACTCCGGAATTTGTCTATGAAGGATGAGCAACGTATCAACAAGTATGTGGTAGATTTCAATCGCCTTGCTTGTCAAGTCTGAGGATTTGGAAATGATGCACTCTGGTACCTCTTCTATTCCGGACTTCCAGATTGTATCAAGGACAAGATTTCCAGCATTGGCAAATCCCACACGGTCTCGGATATGCAAACCCTCACACAGTCAGTTGACTCACACTACTGGGAATGCCAGACCAAATGAGATCATCAGTCACACACCCTTGCCAGCACTCCGATACCCTCCTCGGCCCCCATTTTGCCATCCTTGCCCTCCCCCGACCTCTCCGACCTCATCTCTGACTCTGTGTCCACCTCTGACCACTCCTCTGATTTGGACTCTGATAGTTCTGTCGAGTCTGACTCCTTTTCCCCTGAGGACCTTGTCTCTTCACTTGGTCCTGATGGCTAATTCACCCTTGTTGAGCGACAACATCATTTTAACCTCAGCCTCTGCTTCTTCTGTGGTCTCTCTGGCCACACAGCAAGAGACTGTCTGAAGTCTCCCTGCCCCTAATCCAACACCTCTGACTTTCACACTTTGGATGGGCACTGTCATCCACTGTGTGCTAATGATCAGTTCCAGCTCAGCACTACCACTGTGAACTCCCTTCTCTGTCTCCACCGTGCCTAGATGGTGCTACCTCACCCACCTCTGTCTTTCATGCCCTTCTGGCAACTCTGACCCTGACTCCTATTCTCCGTGCCCTAGTGGTACTCTGACCCCCTGCTCTGCCCCTCCTCCTACTAGGTGATCACTCTGTCTGTGCTTCTGCGCATCTCTGTTGGGTTCCCCTGCTCCCTTGATATAGGATATTACTAACTCACCCACAGACGCTCTGTTAAGTGTTGGGTTTTGAGTGGTACCATTTTCCCTTCACCTGAGCACATACACTGACACCTCTGAGCTCCTCCATGTCCTGGGCTTGCCCTCGACAACTCCAGCTACTCTGATCCACCTCAGTACCTCTGCTCCACCCCGTTTTTTTTACTTCTCTCGTGTTGTTTCCTCCCCAATACTCTTGGTGTAGACTTTGGGATGTCTACCCTAAGAGGGGGATAGGGACTTCACTTCTCAGCACCTGAGCCTTAGATAGGTTCTTTCTGCTCCATCCCCTGTTCAACTCTGACCCCTCCTGTTGCTTATTAGCAACATTCACACCCTCCGACTTCTCCGATCTCCGCACATTTCTGGAATCACAAGGTACATTTTATGTACAATACTCAAACTCAAGGTAGTAGAGTACCTACTATTACACCTCTCCGCCTCCACTACCCTCCTCACTCCCCTCCGTATCCTCCTCCTCCAACTCTGCCACCTCCTTCGTGGCCTCTTTCTCTTTCTCTTCACCTTCACTCTCCAATCCCTCTGAACCCCCCATACACTTCCTCCACCTTCAGCTCCACCAGACACTGCAACAGTGCATACTGGAGATCCAGCTGCTTATTCTGCCCCCACAATGTCCCATGGATTTGCTTTAGGACCTCTGTCAGGTCCTTCAGTGCCTTCACTACCCCGCTACCCTTCATCATCCTTGAGCCACTCGGCCCTGCCACCTCCTGTACCTCCAGTCCCTCCGACCCCACCTTCACCTTCTTCCTCTGCCTCTCTGGCTTTTCCTCTCTGGGCCTCTCGCACTTCATCTTCACCTCTTGACAGCTCATGCATGAAGTAGACTTACTGGGCCCAAGCACACACTCAAGCCCCCGGTCTTCATACTGAATGCATGCTGGTGACTCCAACGCCCGTTTCTTCCCCTTTCCACTCCCACCTGCACTCAGCCTCTCTGGTCACATCTCTGATGCTCTTGTGCTCTGCAATGCCCTCACTTCCTCCACCTACCTCCATTAGTCCGTAGCCTTTGGATAAGGTAATGATACTTACCCTTTTTCTGGCCACTTCCTTGGCCTCCCTCCACTCCATCACCTTTTGTGCCTCCTCTGCTCTTCCTCTGCCCTCCTCTGTTCCTCCTCTGCCCTCCACTCCCTGACACAATGTCACCGCTCAGTGTACTTCACGGTGCACAACTCATCATCATCGTCCACACCCTCCACCAACTGTCCTTTGGACCATGTCTTGATGTCACCGAGATCGGACATGGTGGTTTGAGTTCAAGGAGAATGGACAGCATTCACCACACTTTATAGTCCGTTTATTGACAATTCAAACTCCAACCCCAACCACCCCGCATTGTATCCTTTAAAGGCTCTCAAGGGTTCGGGCCTAAGAGGGGGATACTGTCATATACCATCCCTCCAACCTCCCTCCGACCATCTCCGTTTGTCCTCTGGCGCATTCTCGCCCAGGACTCCAACTCTGACCTCCAGACCTTCCTTTGTATTCAGTTCCATATATATACTAGTCTCACTATGTAGATACATCTGATCCTGTGCTTCACATAGGAGCACAGCTCCAGCTCCTCTCCTCTCCAATTTCCATATTACTCATTTACTTAGCAATCCACTCCACTCCAATTACTAATACTTACAACTCCCTTAGTATATAAGATTTCCAAACAACTCCTGTACTTACTCTAGTTCTGATATCAACTTAGACTCGGACTCCCACTTCCTGAGCAACTCCTGATCAACTCCCTTCATTCCAAAATACAAGACACCAACGATCAACAAGGGTGCACCACATAAGGTGAAGCTAAAACGTCTCAATCCCTCCAAACTCCAATATATCGGAGTTACACCTTAGAGTTTTGGCCTGGTTTTTAACAGATGGATAAATAGCCAAGTTCGCATGAGGTTAACTGTTAGAGCTCCAATGCAAACCACAAGACAAGAGACATGCTCAGCCCACTAGTGATCCCTGAAAGTCAGAAAACAAGTGGATTAGACTGGGAATTCCAGTCACAATGTATCTACTTTATATATGTTACAGAATGATGCACGGACCATGCTTGGCATGGGAAGTATTAGTGATATGATGACTAATGTGAGAGAAGGATGAGTAATAAAGAAGTAACGTGTGAGAGAAGAGTGGAAATTAATAACACACATTGATAATGTCATAGGTCTGGACCTAGTCATGTGTGTGTTCCCACAGTCATGTGCACTCATCAATAGAAAGTGAATGTGAAGTGTAAAAAATGAAAAATAAGGTATATTATTACAGGCTTAGTGATAGGTTAGTTGAGGGAACCTTGAAGTTTGGAGGAGGTTCTTTGATGTTGTGGGGGTGTATGGCTTGAGATGGGGTTGGCTATGCAACAAAGATTGATGGTAGGATGGATGGAGACCTTTACCTTCAGATTTTGAAGGATGAGCTCCAGAATTCTCTGGAGTTCTATGGCCTAAATCCCTTTGATATCATCTTTCAGCAAAACAATGATCCCAAGCATACTTGCAAGAAGGTCAAGGAATGGCTGGGAGAGCAGGAATTCAGAACCATGGTATGGCCTGCCCAATCCCCTGACCTCAATCCCATAGAACATGTCTGGCTTCACCTCAAAAGAAAGCTGGCAGACTATGAGAAGCCTCCTAAGAGAATAGAGGAGTTATGGAGGAGAAGTCAGGATGAATGGAATAAGATACCAGTGGAGGTGTGTCAGGGATTGATTGAAAGCATGTCTAGGAGGATTGAGGCAGTGCTTAAAGCCAAAGGAGGATATACCAAGTACTAGTATATATTAAATACCCTTATCATAATTGAAAGTGACAAAACTGTTCCAATGTGGTTGGTGTTTTAAAATAGCCATATCTCTGGTTCCTCTGAACCAAATCACATGGTCTAAGTGCCCATAGGCAGCCAAGGGTGTGTACTATTGTTTATCTCACCAACCCTAAGTGAAATTTCCACAGGTGTTTGCAGTACACTTCATGCCCTTCATTAAAGTGAAACATTGGAACACTTTTGGGGGTCACTGTATAGGAAGCAGTATACCAGCATTGGGGCCTATAGTAAGAGTTCAGAGGAAATACTACCAAGATAGAGTCCAAGCCAATAGATACCATACTAAGTCCAAATAGAAGGCAAACAGAGACTGAGAATGCTGTGTGACACAGTGGTGGTGATATAGCCAAAGGGTGATGATGAAGGCAATGTGGGGAAAGGCATAGGGCTGGGGAGCCAAGGCATGGCTGGGCATATATTGAGGGGCAACAGGGTGTAAGCTGAGTGGTGTCAAGGTGTGACTGGGAAGGGAAAATGATATAGCTGGGGGCCAGATAGGAAAACACTGGGCTGGGAAGTATGAGCTGAGGAAAATCATAACAGAATAACCATAGACCTAACAAGGGGAAGCTCATATGAAGGCAAGAGTGGGGGTGAGGGCAAGAAGACACAGATGAAGCAGGGTGCAGGAGGAGATGATGATCTTGGTGTCAAGGTCTATGTTGACTCAGGTCTATTGCCATGTTATGGAGTATGAAGGTAGTGAGCCCTAAGCTGGTCCAGTGACTAACAAAGGGTGGATCGCACAAAGGTGAGCTTCAAGGTAATGATTATACAGCCAAAGGGCGATGACAGAGGTGATAAAAGGAAGGCATAAAGCCAGGGAGCTGAGGGGAACCAGTAAGGCATGTGCAGAGGGCGACAGCAGAGACATGAGCCAAAGGGTATCAAGGCATGACCAGGAATGGGGATAGAGGGTAGCTGGGGGCCAGATGGGGGAACACCAGGCCAGGGAAGTAGCTCATGAGCAAGCACATGAGCTAGAAAGAAAAATCATAACATTACCCTCTCTCCTGATGACCAGGCTCATCATATTTGGGAAAACAGGTGTTTTGTTTGTCATAAGAAAGGTTGTTCAACTCACAACCATCCTGAGCTGGGCAAGGGCTTCCCATATACCTGATCCGCCACTCACTCCTGCTTGGAGCTCTACCTCCAAGGACCCTTTGGACTCCTATATTAAGAGCCTTCAAACTTCTAAAACGGCTGAGGAGATATTATGCACAATGAAGACATGTTTTGAGAAATGCCTCAACAAGAAAGGAGATCCCCTCAAGTGGAATCACACTGCCAAGAACTGGAAGGAGGAATTGGTCAATGCCCTCAACACCCCAGAGAGTCTTGCAAGGGAGAGTGCTGACCACATTCACCAGGGTTTTTAGATGGGAGAAAAGGGTCAATGTCTTTGTCTCCTATAATACTTGCTCCAGTATTTATATCTGGGTTGAAAAGTAATGCTATTTGTGTTCCCCTTTTGATCCATGACAAGGCAGGAGCAAAAATTGTTGAAACCCAAGCTTTAGTTGACATAGGAGCAACCAGTTGTTTTGTCAACCAGGCAGCAGCTATCAAATGGGACTTACCCATCATCAAGCTGGAGTCACCCATTCAAGCTTTGTTGTAAGTCTAAGCAATCAGGATGAGAAGGCGAAGATGAAGTGATACTGCAAACCAAAAGAAGAAGACTTGAAGGAGAAAGACAATATTTGAGGATAAAGGGAGAACTTGCAAGGTAATAGTGTAATCAGCTATGGGATCTCCTAGGAACCTAGACTCATTGTAGTGGAAACTACCAAGATATTGGTTACCTGTCTAATGAAGAAGACTCTTGTTGAGTAGCCAAAATCTAGATGACTATCTCAGAACTGGGGTTCTAAGGTCATCCAGAGATATATTATATACTAAAGTACAATGTGCACAGACCAAGCTATGTGTGTAAGTAAACGACTGTAGATAGTAAGTATGGGGCATAGGGTATGACATATCATGAGAGAGATGAGTAAGGGGGAAGTGGAGATGAAAGTGGGAATGGGAATAGAAGTATGTCATGGGAATGGTAAGGCCTGGACCATGATGGATGAAGGCATGGCTGAGGGGATAGGGAAGGAGGTAAAGATAGAAAGTATTATGTGATCATGGAAGGGATGGATCATGTAATGAAAGGGAAGGGAAGAACACATGACCATGGGAAAGGTCATGTGATCAGAAGTTAGCTAAGATAAAAGAATAAAGTAAAAGAGAAAGATTAAGAGTTAGCGAAGCGGGGCAAGCAAAAAGGAAAAGTAAAGCATTATGAGTGTCATATACTGCAACTCTGACCTCCGGAACCCCCTCCATCTTCTGTATATATGAACTCCAGTGTGTTCTCACACAAGACACAACTCCTGACCTCCTGACCTCCTCTCCAATAGTTACTATACTTCCCATTTTATAATGTACATACCTTGTTCCTATTTAGTCTTAAGTCCACTTCTTAGTCCCCTCTGTTCCTGTGCCTGCTTAGGAGCACAGCTCTGGGTACCTCTGACCTCCAGACTTACTAAGTACTTACCAATTTGGTTTACCTCCACTGTATATAAACTCTTAGAATATCTCCTGTAAGTACTTAGCTCAAATATCAACTTTGATACAGACTCCAAACCCTTCAAGTCTCATCATCATCTCCTCCACTTCACTCCAAAATTCAAGGCACCATGATCAGTAAGGGTGCACCACATAAGGTGAAGCCAACGCCTCAATCCCTTTGAAACTCCAGAACATTAGAGTTAACCTTAGGAGTTCAACACGGTCTTAACAATGAGCATGAACTCATAACAAGCTTGGAATGTGGACAGGACAAAGAATCAGTCCAGTACTATCTGGTATAAAATCAAAGTAGTGATGGACTTTGATGGAATCTTGGAGCAGCAAGAACTCCTCATCCTTAACTGTGGCAAAGATGACATCATTCTAGGGTTGCCCTGGCTATGGGCTATGAATCCAGACTGTGACTGGAGAATGGGAAAAGTAACTTTGGACCCCTCATGATACTGGAGCATGTTGGAAAACGTGTTGGGAACTCAGCAATAATGCTACTTGGTCAAATTCCTTGGAGCCAATGAGGAACAACATATTGAGAATAAACTGTATGACCAGTTCAGAGGGTGGAAACCACTGCAATGGGTGGCATTCTTCAACACTCACAAGAGCATTCTGAAGTTTGTTATATGGAAGATCACCCTTTCCACCACAATTGCCTAACAACAAAGCCAGCAGTGGGTTACTTTTCCTGCAGCATACAAACAATATGCTGACATCTTCATCAAGAGCAACACAAAACTTCCCCCATCTTGTCCTTATGACCATGCCATTGAGCTAAAGAACTCCTTCACCCCCCAGAGAGTCAAGGCCTATCCATTTAACCCCCAAGAGCAAACAGCTTGCAAGGAGTTCATCAATGAACACTTCACATTCAAAATGATTACCCCTTTCAAGTCCCCTCAGGCCTCCTCTTTCTTCTTTGTTCAGAAGAAGGATGGGAAGCTACGACCATGTCAGGACTACTGGTACCTCAACAAACATACCATCAAGAACATGTACCCCCTTCCTCTTGTCTCTGACCTCATAGACAAGCTAAAGGGGTTGTCTATCTTTACTAAGTTTGATGTTTGCTGAAGTTACAATAATGTCCTCATAAAACCCAAGGACTGGTGGAAGGCTGCCTTCCTTACTTCTTTCGGCCTCTTTGAACCAATGGTAATGTTCTTTGGAATGTGCAACTTGCCCACCACCTTTCAGACATGCATGGACAACATTTTTGGAGACTACCTGGCAGAAGGATGGCTCATAATCTACAGTATATGAACAACCTTTTAATCCATTCCTCTAATCCTGCCACCTATGAAGAATGGACAAGAAAGGTCCTTCAGAGATTCTGCGAACACAAGATATCCCTGAAACTGGAGAAGTGCATCTTCAGGGTGGAGGAAGTGGAGTACTTGGGAATATGCATCTCCAAAGACGGTGTTAAAATGGACCCAGGAAAGCTCTCCGCTATGGCTGATTGGGTAACCCTGTGATCAATAAAAGAAGTCAGATCATTCCTAGGATTTTGTAACTTCTATTGGAAGTTTATCCCCAACTTTTTGAATATCACCTGGCCATTGATGGATCTCACCAAGAAAGACCACCTCTGGCACTGGGAGTCTGCCAAGGAACAAGCATACTGAACCCTCCAGATGGCCTTTATGTCCAAATCCACATTAGCCTTCCCCAAACCCACCAAGCCCTTCACCCTTATGACCGATGCATCTCTCACTGTATCAGGGGGGGTCTTAATGCAGCCAGATGGGAACGGAGACCTCGAACCTTGTGGTTATCTTCCTCAAGAGTTCTTCCCTGCTGAGAGGAATTACAATATCTTTGACTACAAACTTTTAGCAGTCATCTAAGAAATGGAGGAATGGAGACAATATCTCCTCAGGGTGGCCACCCCTGTGACTGTATTAATGGATCACAAGAACCCAACTTACTTTAAGGAACCTCAGAAACTTTCCTGATGGCAGGCTTGATGGCTTCTGTTTCTATAGGACTTTGATCTTAACTGCATGGCTCTCCCTGAAACTGCCATGGCCCCAGCAGATGCTCTGTCATGGCAAGACAACATTGACACTTCAGACGACAATGCCCACGTTCAAATCCTCCCTGATTCCACATTTGATGCACAGGTCCACTCCCTGGATATGGCCCTAGTAGAAAAGATTTCCCAATCCTCAACCTCAGACTCCCTTGTCCTCCAGGTCATCCAAGCCATGGAGGAACACATCCCCCTATTTAATCACTCATCAACCACAGACTGGATGTTTGAAGATGGGAAGCTTTATTTCAAAAACAGGCTATAAATTCCAAAATCATCCTAAATGGACCTTGTGAAGTCTGTTCACAAATCTCTTGCAGGAGGCTATGGGGGCCATCTTCACACGGTAGCAATGCTTTTGTGTGATTATTGGTGGCCTGGACTTGCTTTATTTGTCCAACATTTCATCAATGGTTGCAAGGTTTGTCAGGCCAACAAAGTACAAACCTGAAATGACCCAAAGCAAGGCTTAGGCAAATCAACTAAAACCAAATCAAGGAAGAGGAAAGGGACTGAGAGGAACTCTTTGGATGTGAACTCCCAAGAGAACTAGACTGGGGATACCAGCCATAGCCCTCTGGGTTTATATAGCAAACTATCTATGTGTACATGTTGTGATCAAATCTATGATCTAGGGCATAGGGTGAACGGTAATTAAGAAAGTGAGGCATATGCATGTGGAATGGAAGTGTAATGGAGATTAAAAGCATGAGGTGCACACACAGTGTGGCAGAATGGAAGAGAATCATAAACAGAGATGATCGTGAGATCAAATGTAACCTAATAAAGATAAAGTGTCCATCTGAGATCTGGACTGGCATGTGATCTGTCATGTGATCCCAAAGGGATATCTCAGAGTCGCACAGAGTCCGTTGTCTCTTAGAGAAAGGTAAAAGAAATAAGTTAGATGTGGTGGTGCATGTGATCTAGTCATGTGACTGGGAACTAGTCAAAGAAAAAGATAAGTACAAATCACAAGAACACTCTGTTACGTGACCATAACAAAACACATTCTACTGTTACCCCCCTCATCCCCCTTGCCATTGCCTCCCCATAACCTTTTTCTCACCTGTCCATGGACCTTATTACTGACTTTCCCTTGAGTCAGGGCTTTGATTCTATTATGGTTGTGGTTGACCATGGGCTTAGTAAGGGGGTAATTTTGGTCCCTTGTACTAAATCCATCAATACAGCAGGGGTAGCCTGACTCTTTTTCAAACATGTTTTGGCCTTCATGACAAACTCATCTTGGATAGGGGCCCCCAATTCACTTCTGCATTTGCTTGGAAATTAGCCTGACTACTCCACTATGATGTTGCTTTCTCAACAGCATACCATCCCCAGTCAGATGGGGAGATGGAATGATATAATCAAGAACTGGAAACCTACCTATGGATCTTCTGTGACAGGCATCCCCATCAATGGGTTGAACTCTTACCATCTGTTGAATATTCCCACAACACCAACACCCATTCTGTAACAGGAAATACCCCATTCTTCCTAATGTTGGGATACCATCCTTGGAGTCACCCCTATTGGAAAAATCTTCCTTCCTGCCCTAGAATCCAGGCTTTCCCTCATTGAGGAATCTCAGAAGAAGGCAATTGCCACTCATGAACTCACTGAACTCTGAATGAAGGATAGGAAATGCACCCCTTACCTCCCCTGGAAGATAGGGGACCACATGTGGCTGAAGGCAAAGAATTTGAAATTGAAAGGCCTTTCTTGGAAGTTTAAGTACTGAAAGGACTGGCCTATTTGAAATTACCAAAAAGGTCTCCTCAGTAGCTTTCCAATTAAAACTCCCACCCCAATGGAAGATCCACAATGTATTCCATGCCTCCCTTCTATCCCCCTACTGGGAAACACACAAGCACGGTCCCAATTTCCCTTGCCCTCCCTCAGAGCTAGTTGGGACCAAAGAGGAATACAAGGTGGACTACATTGTTAGACATAGAGGATTCCCCAGTCAGAGGCAATACCTCATGCACTGGAAAGGGTGTACCAAGGCCAAATGGACTTGGGAATCTGAGCAGAACCTTTCTAATGCTAAAGATGCCATGATGGACTATAAAAGGGTATCTCCACATTAATGAAGGGACTCAAAAACCTTCTCTAAATGGCTACCCATCATACTCCCCTGTCTAAATGCCTCTCTTGCCTACCCCCCATTGCCTGCCACCTCCTCTATGTTGCCCTCCTCAAGAACCCACAAGCCCCAGCTGCCCTGGAGAACCTTCCATTTCACACTGCAGATAGACTTGCATCATTCCTTGTTCTTCTGTATTGACTCTACACCACCACCTGAATCTACAGTATATCCCTTGTGCCCAGGAGACTTTCCACCCCACCTTCAGGCACTCCGATGCCCCCTTTGTCCAATCCAACCCTGCTCTGGCAACCGTTGCCCAAGCAATCAATGACTTCAAGGATGTTATCCTCAACCTCCTCTATGCTGCAGGGCTTAACCTCTTCATCTCCCTCCTCCCTATTGAGACTGTCACCATGTTCCTATACCCCATCCTATACTCCCTCCCATGCACTGACCAAGACTGTTACCACATGGACTTCCCTTCCCCGATTCCCTATCCTGTCCACTTGCTGATCCCTCCACTGCCCCAGACCCTACCGTCTGTGGACAGCTGACTTCCTCATCTACAGGAGATAGACTGCCTGATAGAGGAATTAGAAGCCACCTGGAGACAGGAGAACTCCTCCCCCCATCCCCAATCACTGTTGATACCATCTCTTCCTCCCTCACCACCATACCCTGAACCTCCACCGAATGATCCACCCTCGCTACCACTTGCACCCTCCATTGCCATACCCACCATATCATACTCCAGTCCATTGGGCTTCCTTCCCAACCCCCCAGATCTGCAGTTTCCCCCTCTATGACAGCAGCAACTAATGCTTGCCCAACTCTTATGGTCCACATTCCTAATGGACCTACTCTGTCCAGTTCTGGAACCAATTCCAGTGACACAACTGCAACTGTGGATAGTAATTCCCAACCCACTATGGCTACTGTTCCCCACATTCCTACTCCCCATCCAAACACCATATCTCCCACTATTGTGGTTCCTGTTCAGTGCTTTAAATGCTGACAGGAGGGACATTTACGACCTGCCTGCCCCTTTTATTGCTGCCCCTTCTGCTGTTACTTTGCCCCTGGACATAGTCAAGCTGACTGTCCCCAATGACGATGCATCAAGTGCAGGGGGACTGATCATATATGGCAGTTCTGCCCCCTTGAGGACCTTGACCCCAATATCTGGGACCTTACTAACTACAAGGAGAATGTGGGAGACCCAGACCGATTCTGAGACTTCTGAGATGGAACTTTAGAGCTACACCAGAGGTAATGTTATGAGTATGAGTCCTGTGACCAGTTATGGGATGCTTTCTCCCACAACTCCAGAAGACTCTAATATGTGGCAGAACATCTTGGCGGTGCTAGGCAATGAGGTGGTATAAAACACTGCCTTTGTGGAGGCTTTCTCTATTGATCCCATGGAGAGGACATAAGCATGGACCCTTTTCTCTACTTCTCCCATGACATGCTTTGGATCCTATTCCTATTTATTAATCCTGGTTGATTGTGTTCTCTTTGGCTCTTGGACTCTGTTACGGTTCGTCCTTGGATAGACGACCGTAGACCCGAAAGATGAAAGCTCCTAGTGGGCGGAGGGAAGACTGTGGTGTAGAAGGGATACAGAGGACGTCGAAGGACGAGGGGTACTGGTGGGAACGAGGATCAGAGGTCCACGGTTCCAGTCGACTTAGGTCAAATGCCTTGTCGTCGAGCACTGAGGGTGCAAAGAGGCTAGGCCGGTCCAGTGACAGACGAAGTTGGATCGCGCAAAGGTGAGCTTCAAGAGGTAGATTCGGGAAGCTAAGCTAGGGTACAAGTGTGCTAGCTAGCTGTTTAAGTAATGTACCCTACTGCGCACAGACCGGGTCAGGAAAGGTAAGTACAGGGCGAAGGGGAGGGGGTGCACATGGTGTCCGAGCGGGGGTACTACAGCAAGGGCACAGAATGGAATGGAACGGAGGCAGTAGCCGGAAATGAAGAGCGGAGATGAAAGGGGCGCTGCCCGGGGTGGAGGGGAAGGGTTCGAAAAGAACCCGGGCTAGGCTGTGTGGTTTAAGGTTTAAATGAAAAGAAGTGTGACTGACCGTGACTGACGAGCACGTGAGAGGTAAGAAGCATAGGTAAAGTGGGGACGAGTGCGAGAGAGGAAGAAAAGGTAGACTGTAGGAATGAATCGTAACAGACTCTTTCTCTCCTGGGTAATATTTTCTCACATATTACCTTGAAGTTCCCTTTCCCATACTGCTATTGAGACTGGCCCTTAACCTCCCCTATAAATAGGCACATAGTTACCTTGTGTATGGTAACTTTGATCTATACAGTATCTCATGTCTACAAGTTCCGAGATCACATCTCTCCAACCTTGCCTCACCCCACTCTGCTTGTTCTCCTCTCCCTTTAGCTAGGAAGTTGCACTCTTGTCAGTCAGTATCACCTTGGAGACCTAGCTCTAGATCCATCCCTTTGGAAGTCCTCTACTTGGGACTTAGCGGACATGGGTTGTGTCACTTGTTATGTCTAACAAATGTAACAATATGTGTCTCAGATCATGTGTTCATTAAGGTACCTGGTAGTCTTAACAGGGGCAAAGGGAACCATCCTTCTTTTTTACAAAAAAGAAGGGAGAAGCCTGGGGAGAGTTTGAGGGGTGGATCTTTCCAGTTTTAAGGTTTTCATCTAAGAAGGCTTCTGCCGCGAGTCATTCCTCAGATGCAAGAGAATACGCTTTGGCAATCTTTGGAATGAAGGATTTATCAAAGTTGATCTTATTATCATAAGGGTGTTACGTTCCAACCGGGTAGCTGGAGACGTAGACCTGGTGGCATCTTCTAGTCGAGGGAGTCCTGACGGGGGCGCCAGACAACAGTAGAAGATGATCAGAGGATGACATTGGACATGGTGCGAAGTACGAGTGCTACAACGTGGAGGGGAGTCCAGGGGATCAAGTACAAGGTACAAGGGAAATACCAGGTAAGATCAAGATAGGGAATAAGTGTACTAGGTGTCCAGTATATAAGTATATGAATCAAGAGGAGCCCGAATGTGGGCCAAGGGTGTGGGCAAAGGGCGAGGACGTCAAAAGGATGTGCAAGCTAAAGTGCCAGGTGTGAAGTAAGCGAGGGTGGGGGCCGCGTAAGCGGGGTAAAGGGGGGAACTACAGCATGACGTCGGTAGGACGTATGACTGGGGCAGAGGGTGTGCTGATAGCACCAATGGTAAGGTAAATGAAAGTCTACAAGGTGAATAAGAAGAAGAGAAAGCGTACAGGGGCGCCAGGGGGAGATCCTGGGCAGATACGAGGACGAATGACGGTGACGGGGAAGATCCCCAGATGTGACCGGTGAAGGTCCAAGGTGACGGGGAAGTAGGGCGTTCCCGGATAGGCACAGGAACGGGTCTATGGCGGAGGGTAGGACGGAGGAAGTAACTCGGAGTGGAATGAGGACGGATGACGAAGAGTCCGAGTGGTGTCTTAGCTGTTTAGACCAAGCAAGGGAGTCACGTTAGAGATAGTGACGGCCTCCCTAGGCGAGGAGGAACGAGGACGAGGGGCGAGGTACAAGTGTACAGATGGTTCTCACAGGTGTGAGACAGGGGCTAGAGCCGAAAAAGGACAGGGGCTAGGACGAGTTGTAACAAAGGGTGGGTTGATGGCATTACTGTGGCTTCTTCATTGAAGATGGAGGCAAACTGGAAGTATTCTGGGGGCAGGGTGATGGGTTTCTTTGCAGCTTCAGCTGCAATGGCAAGGTCCATGGTGGTGGTTAGCTTTTGAATGTGGAGAGAGTTGTGAGAAATAAAGTGGGAATCACACTTAAGGATGTGATTGATAGCATACTCAGTGTAGATAGCATGGACCCAGTCATTTTTGACCTCTGTACATAGCTTTCATATATATCTTAGTTCTGCTTCGGCATTCCAACTCTCCACCTTACTCATTCCTTACTAACTCCTTACTAATCCACCCCATCTCCATACTATATAAAGTGTACAATTCCATAGTAAGTAGTTAGCTCAAATATGGACTTTGACACCAGGCTCCAATCCTCTGAGTCATATTGTCATCACCTCCACTTCACTCCAAAATCCGAGGCAAGCTTGATCAGCAAGGGCACACCATATAAAGTGAAGTCAATGCCTCAACCCCTCCGAAACTCTGGAATGTCAGAGTTTACCCTAGGAGTCTGACACAGTCTTAACACCTTCCTACTGACTCCATACAAGGAGAACTCCGTACACGGCCCCAATTTCCCCTCTCCACCGCCAGACCTTGTAGACAGCGAGGAGGAATATGAAATTGAAAAGATTCTAAACTACTGAGGCTCCACCCACTCCCACTCGTATTTGATACGATGGAAAGGGTACACTGCAGAAGAAAACTCCTGGGTCCCTGAGCGCGACCTCAAACATTCAAAGACCATCCTCCTCGATTATAAGAAACAACACCTGAGACACTTCTATGAGAGTGACAGACTCGATTTCGGGTGTGCATGCAGCTAAGGAATCAGAACTACATACAGTAGGTTAGAAAATGATATAGGTATGGCATTGAGAGAACTCACCTCAGTCGTGTTGCGCTAGGGGCCAACAGACTGAGGTGTCTGGAATATAACATCTCCTACTTATACTGGGGAGCTCTTAAGCAAGAACAAAGGAGGTATCAGGTATGGTAAGGTGTAAAAATGAACAAGGGTCATATAGAGAATATGTCATGTTGTATAATACCAATGGAAAGCTTAAATGTATTGTATTTGTCGAGGGTCGCAGTGACGTGCTCCATTCTTGTGGCTGTGTGCATGCTTGCCTGATTTCCAACACTCCCCCTCAAGCCGTGTGCAGTCCTAGCTTGGAGGTGAAATGCTTGACCTTCGGTGAGGGTAGGGCCTTGGTGAATACATTGGCGACCATATCGGCTGTGGGACAAAAAATTAAGTGAAGCTTTTTATCATCCACAACCCAATGAATGAAGTGGAAATGAATATCTATATGCTTAGTACACGCGTGGTACTGATGGTCCTTTGCGAGCACGATAGTGGATTGATTATCCAAAAAAAGGGTGAGTAGAGTCGGATATGGCAGGGAGATTTCGTCGAGGAGCGAACAGAGCCATAAGACTTTCTTTGCGGCGTGAGTAGCGGCAACGTATTCACTCTCTGTGGTAGAGAGCGAGACGATCTTTTGCTTCTTTGAGCTCCATGAGACAGTGCTGCCGTCGATGAGGAACACATATCCTGAGATGGCCTTGCGATCTTTGGCCATACTGCCATCGGCATCAATATATCCAACTAGCTCTCTCTTAGCCTCTCTGTAGGTGAGTCATAGGTCTTTTGTTCCAATTAGGTACCTGTAAACTCATCTAACGGCCTCCCAATGGGGCATGCCAGGATTGCTGCAGAAACAGGAGATGGTGGTGACAGCGTACGAGATGTCAGGGTGCGTTCCGAGTGTGGCGTACATGAGGGAACCAACAGCCTCATGGTATGGGATATGGTGCATTTGTGCATATTCAGCACTGGTCGAGGGGGATTGGTCACTATGCAATTTTATTTGCGGCTCCATGGGTGACGAGACTGGCTTCAATTCGTCAAAGTTGAAGCGGCGGATGATCAAGTCTAAGTAGGATTTTTGTGAGAGTGAGAGTGTCCGCTCATCTCTGTTACAGGTGACCTCAATACCTAGCAACCAATGTAGCTCCCCTAAATCAGTAACTTCGACATCTTTGCTTAGCTTGGCTTTGACTGCAACAATAAGAGCAGGTAGGGTAGTGGCAATGGTGCAATCGTCAATGTGGACGACGATGATGACAAGGGACTTCCCCGAGCATTTGACGAAGACGGCTTGGTCGACTTGGCATTGTTTGAACCCCATTTGAGTGACTAGTATCTTGACTAGTTTCTGGTACCAGTGCCAGCTGCTTTGCTTCAGTTCATAGAGTGTCTTTCGCAGGAGGCATACCATACATGAGTGGTTTGGGTCGACATAGCCAGGGGGTTGGCACATGTAGATCCATTCGTTAGCAGCGAGCTCTCTGTTTAGGTACACACCCTTTATGTCGACTTGGTGTAGTTCCATGTTGTAGTGTGCTGCGAGAGCAAGTACTGCTCAGATTGACACGAGTTTGGTGACAGGGGTGTATGTGTCAAAGTAATCGATTCCGGGTACCTGCAAAAAGCCTTGCATAACAAGGCGCACTTTGTACCTTACGATATTGCCGGCCACATCCTTCTTTGCATGGAAAACCCATTTTGACCCTACAATGTTCATGCCGGGTGGGGGATTGACTAGTTCCCATGTTCCGGCCTTCTGGAGTGTGGCGAGCTCCTCACGCACACCCTGCTCCCATTGGGGCCAGTTTGAGCAGCGTTTTGCGTCAGTGATAGTGGTCGGTTTGAGGGCTTCAGCCTCGGTTGTGGCTTCATGGAGACTGAGGATGAGCTCGACTTCATCTTCGTGGTATGGCACGACGGTACTGGCTTTGTCATGTGAGCGCTCCCCCTCAAAAATGGCAGTGGGCTGGTTGGGTTTTGGTGTCTCTGGGGTGGCAGTTGGTAGTTGTATGCCGTGGGGTGGTGCTGTGTCAGCACTGTGACCGGCGAGTATGTCATGTACCCACTGACTCAGCTGGCATGATGGAGAAGTGGTTGGTGGCTGGATATGAGCAATGGGGAGCGATAAGAACAGTGTGACATTGAGTGGTGGCACAGTGGCATGAGACGGTGGCACTGGGGTAAGCATGCCTGCTGACTTCATTGTGTGATTTGATGTGATGTTGCCCGTTAGCGTGGCATCGCTTATCGATATGCTGGTTTCTCCCTCCCCTTCGATGACACGCGGTGCTGGGTCCCAGTAGACATTCCGCTCAATGGTGACAGTCCATTTGGATGGCCAATATACATGGTAAGCATTCTCTGTTTGGTCATCGATACCCATCCATTTTACCTGATCGGCTTGCCAATCTAGCTTACTGTTTGCTTGTGTTCGAATGAACACATCGCTTCCCCACTCACAGACTTTTGACAGGTCCAGCTTGCGATCGAAAGCTACCTCATATGGGGTTTTTCCATCAAGGACTTTGGTGGGTGTCCGATTTTTCAGCCAAATGATGTGATGCACCACTTCGCCCCACAGGAATTTTGGTAGGCTGCTCGCATGGAGTAGCGCTCGCACCCATTCCAGGATTGTGTGGTTGAGCCACTCTGCAATGCCATTGTGTTGTGGGGTGTTTGGTGCCGTGAATCGCTGCATGGTACCCTGTCACTCAAGGTAAAGTACAAAGTCTTTCCCTTGGTACTCACCTCCTTTGTCTGAATGAAGGAGTTTGACCTTGGCCATTAACTGATGATCTAGCCATGCTTCAAAAGCACGATATGCACTGAATGTCTTGCTCTTTTGGCACAGCGTGTAGAGGTAAGTCAGTCAGCTGTGATCATCTGTAAAGCTAACATAGTATCGCTTTCCTCGCAAGGTAGTGATCGGCACTGGTCCCCACACATCCGACCATACCAGGTCGCCAACGGCATGGGCGCGCTCCCCTTGCCATTTGTTACAGTTTGACCTAGGGATAGGCAACTGTGGACCCGAAAGGTAGAAGCTCTGAGGTAGGAGGGAGAGGGTGAAGGCGAAGGTGGGATACAAGGGGTACTCAAGGTACAGACGCAGGTGGAGGCAAAGATCAGAGGTCTGAGGCCTCAGTCGACTCGGGTCAAAGGCCTTTGTCGAGGATGAAGGATACAAAGGGGCTAAGCCAGTCCAGTGACAGGCAAAGTCAGATCGCACAAAGGTGAGCTTTCAGAGAGTAGATTCGGGAAGCTAAGCTAGGGTACAAGGGCACTAGCTAGCTGTTTAAGTAGTGTACCCTACTGCACACAGACCGAGTCAGGAATGGTAGGTACAGGGCAAAGGGGAAAGGTGCGCGTGGTGCCCGAGCAGGGGTACTATAGCAAGGGCATGAAGTGGAACAGAGCGGGGTCAATAGCCGGAAATGAAGAGCGGAGATGAAAAGGGGCACTGCCCGGGGCAGAGGGGAAGGGTTCGAAAAAGAACCTGGGCTAGGCTGTGTAATTAAGGTTTAAATGAATGGGACTGATAGAAGCATGAGACGTGGAAAGCATAGGTGAGGCTAGGGGAAATGAAGGGAAAAGAGTAGGAAAGAGTAGGTTGTAGAAGTAAATCGTAACACTGTTCTTGGCGATGGGTCTCTGTGTTGCCTTCACGTATACACAGGATTCACAGAAGGTACCATCGTTGATTGATTCATCAAATTTCAGGCCACTAACGAGGCCACTTTCAGCTAGGCGTTGTGCAGCGGATGGTGTGATGTGACCAAAGCATCGGTGTAGTTCCATAATGGTCATGGTCTCAGTGGCAGCATTTGCTGAGTCTCCTTCATGGACAACACAGTACAACCCTTTTGAGGTATGTGGGATTTGTCCAATTGTCTCTCCATCCAACCCTCTAATCATGCAGAAGCTGTCTGCAAAGGTGGTTGACAGGCCGAGCTCATCGAGTCGACCAATGGATACTAATGTGTAGCCCACTTCGGGCGAGAACAGGACCTTGGTGAGATGCAGTCGTGATATGTCATAGCCATTTGGGACCTCGATGATCAAGTCACCAACTCCGGTGATGTGGAAGGGTTGCTGATTTGCAGTGGTGAGTGGTTTGGGTGGTATACTGTGGAGATTTTCGAATTGATTGCAATATGGGGAGATATGGCGCGTTGATCCAGAGTCGTATAGCTCCGTGTGCCAGAGGACACGCGGTTCATCACCCACGTCCATGGACACCTCATCCTCCTTGTGGTGAGTGTCTTCTGTCTCTGTTTCATTGTATACCACTTCATCATCTGACAGGTCGTCTTTTTCGGTCAGCGAGAACCAATCATCTGTGTCGATCTCGCCTCCACCTTGACTTTCTGTCTCATCATCAGACAATTCAGTGGACAACAGTCCAGGCATATCATCATCATTGTTGCTCTCGAGGTCGAATACCCCGAATACTCCGTTGTCCAAATCAGAGACTTCGATGACGTTAGCCATTCCTTTTATGAAAGATGAGGACAGTTTCTCTTTCTCCTTTTCCTTCTGATTGTGGAATCTGGATAGGTGTTCGCTTGACCCACAGGTCCAGCATAGGCGATGCCTCTGGCCTGTGCTGCCACTGCCTCGACCTCGACCTTGACCTCGTCTGTGCTGGGATGATCCTTCTGTTGCCAATAGAGCTACGTCCTTTTCTTTTCCATCTTTGGTTTGATGCTTGGCATAATGTGCCTTCTGACAATTGGCTTCTTTGGCAATAATGGAAATCAGGGCATTGAGGGTCATTGACTTGGAGGTGCTATACAACTGTGCTGCTCCAAGATGGATTGAGGCGAAGTTGGCGAGGGAATTAGGGAGGGATTTAATGATAGTTGAATGGTAATCCTTGTCGTCAATCATGACTCCTACCGCTGACAACTCCTCCTTTTTTGTCCACAGGCCATCCAGGAACTGGCACACATTACCACCTCTTTGTAGCCTTGACTCGAGAAACTCAGTGCGTGGGTCAGTCTGGGTGTATGCACCCTTTTCGGTGTACTCTTTGCTAACTTCTTTCCATATGTCAGCCACAGTTTTGTGTGAGCGAATACATAGAGCAGTCAAGTCAGGGACTCGCTGGGTAAGCAGATTTTTCACTGTTTTCTCATTCTTTTCCCACTGCTTTAGTGCTGCTTTCTCATCGTCCATAGGGAAGGGCAATAATGTGGGCTTAACAGTAGTCCCATCAAGGTGCTCCCATAGTTCCTTTGCATTGACAGCCATCTGGAATCGGAAAGCAAAGATCGCCTAGTTTGATCCATTGACTTTGAGCTTCAGGACATTCAAGGGCAAAATATCGAGGGTGAGTGGGAGTATTGACATCATGCTCAGTGAAGCAGGGCTCATAACCTATGAGAGTGACAGACTCGATTTCGGGCGCGCATGTGGCTAAGGGATCAGAACTCAGTCGTGTTGCACTAGGGGCCAACAGACTAGGGGTATTTACCTAAGGGATCAGAACTACGTACAGTAGGTTAGAAAGTGATATAGGTATGGCATTGAGAGAACTCACCTCAGTCGTGTTGTACTAGGGGCCAACAGACTGAGGTGTCCAGAATATAATGTCTCCTACTTATACTGAGGAGCTCTTAAGCAAGAACAAAGGAGGTATCAGGTATGATAAGGTGTAAAAATGAACAAGGGTCGTATAGAGAATATATCATGTTGTATAATACCAATGGAAAGCTTAAATGTATCGTACTTGTTGAGGGTCGCAGTAACGCGCTCCATTCTTGTGGCTGTGTGCATGCTTGCTCGATTTCCAACAACTTCCCCTCCAGTTCCTCCTCTCGCACCTAAACCCACTGCCCACCAACAAACCACTATGCCCTGCTCTGACATCCCCTCCAATGATTACTACCCCACCACCATCCTGGTCGCCATCACCCCCTCCTCCGTCTCCTCAGTCTCTTTGCCTGCTCCTTCTTCTACTCTTTATGATCCTATA
>QFEL01002724.1:0-21450 GCA_003316195.1 Neoboletus brunneissimus
GTAAAATATTCTGTTAAATGTCGACATTCGTGATTGCCACGAAGGAGGGTAATATCTTTCGGGCGCTGAATCTTGAGCGCGTAGAGGTATAACAGGCACTGAAGGTATGGCAAGTGATGTCTTGGTGAGTCGGTGAAGACGGATCGAAAAGACACGTACTTCGATGCCAAAGTTCCCGCGATCGACGTAATCACCGAGGAACAAATACGTGCTTTCTGAAAAGCTCCCTCCGATCTCGAAGAGTTTCATAAGGTCATACTGTGGCGAGCCCAGGTAGGACGCAGATCAGTCCATCTATGTGGCACTTGAACGGAGCTGAGGGATGGAGAAGACTCACGTATTGTCCATGGATATCCCCACATACTACGATGAATCCGGCAATGACACGCGACCGGTCACTTGCACTGATGACGGTCAAGAAGGGATGCAAACTCACTTGTGACAGGACTCCCTATGTTGACTAGGTTTGGTTCACGCGACAGGATGGTCGTCGCTCTGGAGAGGATGTACAGCGCCTGCTTCTCTGTCAACCTCCCCTCCTTGAAAAAATGTTGCTTCATAAACTCGACATTGGGCAACATATGATGGTCGCCTGGTGGGCCGTACTCCCTGATGTAGAGCTGGTCGTCGGTCGGATTCCAACCCACAGGTTCTGCAACCTGTACACACAAGAATGCAACAGAAAAAGGTGGTCAATCATACTGCGATCGTCCTGTGGTGTTGATTGTGTTTAGAAGAGGGAGGGCCATGAGAGACTAACATTGGGCATTGCTCGTTCTTTTAAACTTACTCCGGCTTGGATGGAATTCCATTGAGACACACCGCCAGGAAGAACGGGGTCGTGATCTTGCTCTAGGGTATTGCTGTAGGATGGTGGGTTCGCGTAGCTATGTGGCTTGGCGTGGTAGTATTCTTGGTTGGACGACATTCAGATCGTCGTGCTGGGTATCCGCTGTGGGTCTTGTTGGGTATCGGTCGTCGTGTTGCTCAGCGTCGTGGAAAACGGTCAATAGCGCTGGTGGTCGAGTGTTACGCGGTGCTTTTCTTTCCAGTGTGGGCGTTCTCACTGAACATTTCCTTTGTTCTCATACCAACACAAGCGCTCGACTGCCGGCATCAGATTCCGCACCTCCAGGCCAAGACCGTGCATTTTTTTCATTGCCGCTGATAAGGATAAGCGTACCACACTCATCGTGTGCAAGATCATCCTCGTGCAGTCTCTTTTGCTGGGTCCAGGGCTTTGTTTGATGAATGGACCATTCGTAGACGACGTACCCTCCACAGCTTCTTCCGTGTCCCCAGGGCTGGATTTGTGCTTCACGTTCGTTATCTCCGAAGGCGACCCACTGCATCGGATTGATCCACATGCAACTTATCACACACAAGACCTTGTTTCAGCTTCACCGTGCCTCGTCATTCCGCCCGCCGGTGCAACCAGTCAACAAACTCGGCCCTTTTGTGAGTAAACATCCGCGGAATGAGTGTCAAAATTTAAGACAGGTACAAACATACTTCTGTACTCGGAATAAGAGTTACTGTCACGGATGAAATTTCGAAACACCATCGATTCAGTTCGACGGAGCTCTTTCATGAAAGTTTTGACCGACCTGGGGTTATTTTTCTGCGCCGTCCTCAACTCACCACAATCCCACCATTTTATCCAGTGGAATGCCCATTGATCTAGAATTC
Organism: Neoboletus brunneissimus; assembly: GCA_003316195.1. NCBI lineage: Eukaryota > Fungi > Basidiomycota > Agaricomycetes > Boletales > Boletaceae > Neoboletus > Neoboletus brunneissimus. The sequence continues at coordinate 1,690 of QFEL01002724.1, forward strand.
ATGCAGCTTGCGTCTTAGCTGTGACGAGACTCTACACGGTATTCCACCTTGCCGCGAGAGAACACAAAACGAACGGCTGGAACACTGGGCGAGGTTCCAAGACCATCGCTGAGGGTCTGTTAGGCGGGAAAGATCCTGCTCGTGTGCGTAGGGGGTGGTGTAGCGTGCGTAATTTGCCTTATACTTGTTAGGATGACCACGTTGTTAGAGGAATCCTTCGAGTGTGTACCAGAGCTGCTTCCGCGTAGGCTTGATGACTGACCTTTTCCTCATTGCGGTTACCCCCTCCTCTTCAGTAAACCGAGACGCTTCGCAAACTGATCGAAACTCGGCGCAACAAAAAGGTGCTACAGATGGTCCACGCCGAAACTGAATGAACAGTCAAAGATCAAAGAAGAGATGTAGGCACGGCATACGGTATGATGTCGCAGAGTTTGAATGGGTGAAGACTTGCTGTCTAGGTAGCGCCGTAATGAACCACATAGGTCAGTGCAAGTTCATATCCTCGAGAGCCCAAGGAGTCAAGCTGGGCGCCTCATCGGGAGATGAGACGTCAACCAGGCTTCGAGACGAAGACCGTTGCGACATGAAATTTTCCAATGCAATCTGGGGAAATGCCAAGTCCCCGCTCAATGCTCGAAGATATTCACGATCGCCAGGAGGACAGCCTGAGAGGAAAATTCGTTCATTGCGGCTCCTCAAGGGACGACAGCACCTGATCCCAGAGGGATAACGATGTTTTGTTCGGTTCGTCGACGATTGAACTGAACAATGGCAGCACAGTCAGCGGGATACTCAGAGACTGCCCTAGCATACATAATTCGTGGTGTCAGCATGTCATGATGCGATCGAAGAAAAACTTGGACACAAGGCCACTACCGCATTTCCCGCGTACGCTCCATCCCAAGGTTCCTCAGTGACGTTTGGATATTGGAGAAGGTCATGAGCATGAACGACAACGTGGACCAGTCAACACAAACCTCACCTTTCTGCATGAGTATGTACGTATCAAAGCCTGATAGTTAATTGAAGTCGACAAGAATCGTTCTGCGCACGAGACGACCGTACATCGTCCAAGCAGCGTCAGACTCTGTCGAGCATCGAAACTCACCTTGAATGATCCTGATCAAGCGGTACTTCTACGGGGCCTGCGCCTCGTGAAGCTTCCGTAGCAAAGACACGCCATCTTTTCAGGGTCGTGCTTTGAATTTACCTTTGAATCCAATTTCGCAGAGTAATTAATCGCGCCGATCTAGCCTGACTGGAACGACTGAAATGCCTGGGTCTCATCACCTTCAGAAGGATCACGCGATTCAAGGTGTCCTTCTGCCAACCACCGTCGTTGGCTCGTTCGACGGTCCTTTCAACTATATTGAATGGCCCTCGACGATGGAGAGGGGTTGAACACCGCAAAGAGTGACTGTGGCAGAGCCCATCTGGCAAGTGTTACTCACGTTCCTTTGACCAACGCAACCAACCCTCGCGACGCCACGCACAGACTCAACGCTCAAGACCGACAGAGTTCTTACTTTTGTTGCGATCATGACAGACTTTGTCCAAGGACTCGATCCCGGTAAACTCGTGTTAAGCGGTGCAGTACGACCCCAGTTACTCTTACTTTTCATCCCATCGTGTCCCTCACCACTCGAAACGTCCCTCAGGTGTTGTCCGTCATCATGAGTCCATTCACTTCGCCGGCGTACAATCTACCCATCTTTTTGTTTGGAGCCCTCGTGCATGAGAGTAGTGACGCTGTACAGTCGCTCAAACTGGTATGTTGCGCATCTCCCCTTTGCAACCCTCGTCGCGCTCAACACCATCGGGTCGGACAACAGTTCTCCGGTATCTTGTCTGCGTCGATCATCTTCGATATCATCTGGACGTTCAACGGTCACAACGACCCAAGCGGTTTCGTCAAACTACTCATGTTCCTCCTCTGGTTGCTCAAGGCGCGTTTCCAAACGTCGCATATCCGCAGACGACCCACACACATGCTGATACGAAGCATCTCCTTCATAGTTCCCCACCGCAGCAACGTTCATGGTCGCTCTCCGCCAGAGAGGCTCTCAATTCATGGGTCTCGGCGCTGATATTAGTGGTCCGACTGGTCAGTCCCTTCTTCCTCATAAGACACAGCTTACGCTGGTTACTAATCACCGCAGCAGTCTGGTCCATGCCTGGCGGGTTCACTTCGAGTGGTCGTGAAGGCTACCAAGTCGTCGACGACGAATCACGCGTCCCTGTTACCCGCGGACCGCCTCCACCCCAAAAGACGACCATCATCGCTCCGACGCCTCAACCCGCGCCTAGTGTCCAACCAGGCAACTACCAAAGCGCATAAAATGCCCCATGCTCGTCGACGCGGGTCGCAACGAACATAATCATAATTCCCCAGATAAACTTAATGACAGAAGTGTCTCACTCTCCATCCCATCGTTTGATGCGTTCGATCTTCCTCCGAGTGTCCGTAGTCTTGTTGAGAAAAATCATGCGTTTATTCTGCTTTCTTTTTGCCCCGTAGAACTAGGGATAATAGATCTTGATGCGTTCGTTGCGACTCACTTGATAGGCTGTAGAACGTTCCGAGACGACCGACGCATGCGCTGTCGGCCTTGAAGTACATACATGCTTCCCTGGCTGGTGCCTGCCGAGTTTCGCCGAGTTTCCGCTTAACTTTGAGCAGCTCTGCATGGAGCTATGGTGCAAGTCACTTAGCCACCACTACTTTTCTACTCTCTGTTGACATCACAAGGATCAACGTTTCGCGAGCGTGTCTGCAGCATGCTATGAACCGCGGACGTGAGGCCGGGGATGTCCGACCGAGAGGAGGGGAGGGTCAATGGGGAAGTAGAGGGTTGCAAGGACGAGAACCGTCAGCACGAGCCACTCGAAGCGCTTCCTCGACCTGCAGGACGATGAGCGTGTCAACCTCGGCAGCTCCATAGTACCTCGGCGCGGCGTGCAGTCAAAAGCCATTTCGATTGACGATGGGCGCTGGTTGAGTATGTAGTACCGCGGGGTATTCCTAGCTGGGCCCTCGGTAGTCCATCAAAGCCAGGTGATGAGTGGACAACAGACTTCCAGGTGTCTCGGCCGTCACCCGGAACGATACGGCCCTTTGGTACGGTAGAAGCAGGGGAACGATGTCCAAGTAAAACAACAAAATTCTCGGCTACCTGAGACACACGAAGACACCTTTCGTGTGCCTCGTAACGCCACGGGCCACGGTTGCAATCGATCAACAGATCGACAATAAAAGCGGGGAGCCATCTCCAATACAATCATTCTTGAACTATAATGACATTGATAATGCAAGATACAAGGTCTATAATGCTGCAAAGCGTCGACAAGTAATAGGTTAGGAAATTTAAAGTCAAGAAATCTTATGCGCGACGGAAAAACAAGAGTCCAAAATTAGCCGTTAAAATGGAGCGATAAGCATCTTCCTAGGGTCTTCGATGTAATCGCGGACCTTGACTGCAAAGGGGAAAAAGATGTCCAGCATTAGTTTCAGATAAGCAGCAACATGAGACGCCGACTAACCCAGGAAGGTGACGGCCTCCCGTCCGTCGAGAAGACGATGGTCATATGTGAGTGCGACAACCATTATCGGTCGAATAACAATCTGGCCGTTCACGACAACAGGCTTCTCTTTGATAGCGTGCATACCGAGCACAGCGGATTGCGGGAGGTTGATAATTGGAGTACCGTACAAGGAACCAAAGACGCCACCGTTGGAGCTGAATGTTTGTGGTTAGCTCGATGCAAAGTGCGCCGGAGGAATGGACTGACATGGTAAATGTACCTCCAGCCATATCCTCGAGGGTAAGTTTGCCGTCTCTGGCCTGAGAGATCACGAGTGAACAAGCCAGATCGGGTAAAACGACCTACATACCTTCTTTCCAAGAGACGCAATCTCTTTCTCGATTGCGAGGAAGTTCATTGTTTCTGCGTTCCTGACGACAGGCGTAACCAAGCCTTTTGGAGTTGCAACTGCAACGCTGAGATCCACAAAGTCGCGGTAAACAACCTCATCACCCTCAATGGACGCGTTGGCAGCAGGGATTTCTTGCAATGCGAGCGTACAGGCACGAGCAAACGCGCTCATGAAACCAAGCTTGACGTCATGTTCCTTGAGTATCTCATCCTTGTACTTCTTGCGCATTTCCATGAGGGGGGACATATCAATTTCATTGAAGGTAGTCAAGGAAGCAGCTGTATTTTGAGACTCCTTGAGGCGTTCGGCGATGCGCAAATGCATACGATTCATCTTCACCTAAACAGCGGTCAAATAACAGCACAGGCGCGAAAGGGTAGAATAATGGCTTACCCTAGTCTCTTTGCGGCTGCCGGGTACCCTAGATGGTGCAGCAGCCTCAGATTTTGATTCCTGTTTGACCGCCTTGGGTGCTTTGGTGGCCTCCGGAATGCTCTTTTGTAAGGGAACTGGGGGTGACGTGGGTTGTTCTTGGGGCGGGGATGCCTCTGCAGTCGATGGAGGTTCTGCCTGAGCGGGTTCTTTGGCTACTTTCTCCTCTTTGGGTGCAGCCGCAGCTAAGCGTGTGTGATCGATGAGTGCCGAACACAATGAATTGAAGAGAAACACGTACCAACTTCTCCAGCTTCTATTCTGAAGAGTTCTTGTCCGACGGTGACAGTGTCCTCTTCCTTGGCAAGGAGCTCGACAATTGTGCCGGAAACGGGAGCGTTTACGGTGACATCGATCTTGACGAGGAACACGTCAGTTCGGATCATGCAGCAACTGAGAGCTATCGGGGTAGTACCTTGTCCGTTTCGATAGTAGCGACCTCCTCATCTGCCTCAACGGTATCACCAACTTGTTTCGACCACGACGTGAGAACACCTTCGGAAATCGATTCGGCCATCTGAGGGACCTTGACAGTCTCAGCTACAGAGTTTCATTGCGCCACTGTTATGGTCCGGGGAGCGATGGGATTCGCGTCACAGGACTGACCTTGCAAGAGATGCGAAGTGTGAATCTGCGCGCGCAGGAGATGGGAGGCAGCGGCATGCCTGCAGACGCGTGTCAAGGTTGAGCGAAGTATGACAGGCAAAACCGTACCAAGGCCTGGACACACCGGAACTCGGGACATGTCCTGCAAAAGCGGCGCGACTACGTGCGACGGCAATGATGCGCTTTGAAAGCATCGTGACTTGACAATGTCTGAAACGCGCCCGAAGAAAAGAAAACGGCGGGAGGGAACGATTGATGTGGTCTTATGGCAAGCACTGGCTTGGAACGAATATGCATAGCCACCGCTGGCCGTCATCGTGTACTCACTGTCCCTTCGGGTGCTGCAAGGTAATCCATCATACACTGTCAGTCCTTGTCGAGCATCGAAACCCACCCCGAATGATCCTGACGGATTGGTACACACTTGATCGTCCCTCATGTTTACGCAGTAAAGACGCGTTAGGATTGTGCCCACAACCGACCAGAAGGATCACGCGATTCAAATCACGAAGGTGTGCTTCTGCCAACGATCGTGATCCTCGCTGACTAGTTCGTCAAGAACGTGTTCGACGATCCTTTTAATCATACTATTGAATAGCCCACGATGATATAAAGTAATGGAAATCTGGAGTTGAACGCCGCAAGGAGCGACTATGGCAGAGCCTTAGGCCGCCGCCATCTGCAATTTGGTAGACGTTACTCACGTTCCTGTGACCAACGCAACCAACTCTTGCGACCACACGAAAACGCTCAAGCGCTCAGCGCTCAAGACTGATAAAGTTCTTTGATGGCGATCACGGCGGACTTCATCCTACGACTCGCTCCCGGGAAACTCGTGTTGGGCAACGTTGTATGATGGGCCTCGACGCCGATCTCAGTGACCCGAATGGCGTCCTTTCTTCTTCACGACACATACCCTGCGCTGGGCACTGATCACCACGGCGGTCTGGTCCATGCCTGGCGGGTTCACTTCGAGCGATCGTGAAGGTTACCAACTCGTCGGGGGCGAACCACGGGTCTCTGTAGCCCATGGGCCACCTTTGCCTCGAGAGGCGACCATCGTCGCACCGCCCTCAAACCGGGCAACTACTAAAATGCATAAAACTCCCTATGCTTGTCGATGCGGATCGCAATAGACACGATCATAATGCCCAAGACAAACTTCATGGCAGAAGTATCTCCATCCCACCGTTTGATGCGACCTGTCTTCCCCCGAGTGTCCATAGTCCTGTTGAGAAGAACCATGCGCTTACCCTACTTCCTCTGCGTCCCATAGAGCTAGGGACAATAAATATGGATACGTTCGCTGGACTCACTCGATGCTCTGGACGTTGCGAAGCGACCAAAGGTATGTGCGGTTGGTCTTCAAGTACTCGCTGGGCCCATCTGCCGATCTTGTCGGGATTTTGGGCAGCTTTGCAGGCGGCTAGACCGCCTCGTGCTACATCAACTGCCACCTTTATCTCCTGAATGACGACACCGTTTGATCGGCAGTGTATACTTGCCAGACATATCCCCTTTTTACTAGCCGAGTATCGCTTGAAGATAATGATAAACCTGTCACAAGCCTTCAGCGCGTGCGCGGTCGTGAAACATCGGAATTTTTGAACGGACACTTCAAACCTTTTTGTCTGAATGACGGTTGGGGTTGCGCAGATAGCGTCAGGAATTGTAAATCGGATCTCGCCTGAAGGCGTACGCAACAAGGTTTCCCCCTGTGGTTTGCAATCACTAACCTTGTTAACTTGGCGTAATGAATTGAGAATGGCCGCGGCAGTATTAGTATCTTGCGGGCGTTTGACCATGTTCAATCATTAAGCCCGTTGTGATCACAGCAGTGTACAGTGGGTTGTCCCCCGATGTACACGAGAGTGACTAGGGAATACAAGATGGTGCATAGAGTCCTCCCCTGTAATGAATGATGACCTTGACCTCATCGAGCAGGGAGCCATAAGAAAGCAAAAGAGGACTACAATACAAGCAAGGAAAGAATAACGCATACCCACGAAACACACATATCGAATTGTCACATCCTTACAAATCCACTTGAAGAGGATCCCCGCCTCCCGTCTCCTGTGCCAACAACCGTAACACCGCCTCCGACCGCGGTTTAACCGCCAATTTGAACGGATTCGGCACTCTATCACCCATCGTCAGCTTTCGCCCGCCTCACGCCCCCATGATAACCACACGCACCGAAAGATGGAATTCTCATATACCACCTCGGGGTCGATTTCCACCCCATGTTCATCCACAGCCTTGCTGATGTCTAGCGTGGCAATCATGGAAACCATGAGCAACCACCCCGAACACTCGACAAGATACGGGCCGGGACATCGGCTGGGTATCGTGGCCACAACGCATGCATGAGCGTTTCAAGCGTGGTTGAACACAGCAGAGGACGCGCTTACCGTCTTCCAAAGCCAAAAACATACATCCGTGGATCGCGTCGTCGTTCTGCCACCTCGTCTACAGCGGGTTCGAGATACCGATCAGGATTGAACACGTGGGGATCCGGAAAAAGGGTTTCATCCCGGAGAATGTTCCTGACATACGTCCCGGTTATTCCGAGCCTCCACCGCCACAGACATCCGAGTCAGACGTACCATATGTTCGCAAATATCTAGCACGCAATCAGATGAATGCCACACTGAAACGAAGATAGCAAGTTGACGTACGAGTGACCCCTTGGGTATAAAGACACCATCGTAAACGTCATCCTCCATCAACCTATGGGGAAGACCTGTGACAGACATGAACACTAACCTACACGCCACTCAACTCACGGCGGGACTCACCCAGAGGTACAGACACACTCCACCTGAGCAATTCCGTAAAGACAGCATTGCAATATGGCAACGAAGCCCGATCCTCAATGACTGGTAACCGATCCTGTCCAATCACTGCATCGATTTCTGCCTGTGCTCGCTTGAGCACTGCGGGATACTGCATCATGGCAAGGATAAAATGAGAGAGGGTCGTGATGATCTGTGGGTCACGGTACTTTGGTTTTCATGTTCCCATGGGAAGGCGGGTATGGGCACTTACAGTGTCGACGCTAACATCCGTGGATTGCTTAGATAAAAGCAGATATTGAAAAGGAAATATGTCTGACCTACCGACATACATCGAGTTTGTGGTCCATCTTAGATCGAAATCTTGTTGAGCATCAAGTCCCTTTCCCTTGCTATTATTTGCATCCAATATCGTGGAGACGAACGACGCCTTTGCGGTGCCCTTGCGCTATCCGAAGTAAGATATGGATTAGCTGCGTGAAAGACAGGTGAAGAATGATATACCCTCTCATCCAAAACGAACTCGTATGGCTCATCGGCAAATTGCTTTAACTTCTTGCTCCAGATGGCGGCTTTCCGCTTGAATCCTGCACCAGGGCACCAGTTTGGCAAATACTTCACTGGACATCACACATGTCAACGGTGCACTTGCTCGAAACCAGCCAACGAGAACGTACAGTAAGGAATGATGTCGACAGGCCAGATACCACCGTTAGAGGCGATCTTATTGGCGAGCAATGAGACACACTCTTCACCAAGTATCAGAAAGTGGTCGTCGGTCGACTGGACATGACGTCCATACAAGACCAATAACGTCAATCCACCCGCGTACCTGACCACGTGACCAACGTGAGGGACAGGAAAAAAATCAATAAGAGATAACACACCGCCGGAGATGATCCTGAAACTTGGACGGATCTTCGAGAAGCCCTCTGAGGAATGGCTTCGTTTCGAGTTCGAGCAACGGGTGGTATTTCTTGACACTGGACGATCCGAGCGCAACTTGCATCAGCCTCCGCTGTCGACGCAACTGATCGCCGTATGGTGTAAAGGCTGACATGTTCTCGCATCCGCAGCTTATCGGACAAGATTTAGATCGTATACGTATAGGAAGGAGATAAGGTAGACGTACAGTTCCCCCAGCATGACGAGACGTGGCTTATCAGAGTATATCGCTCCACGCTTATCCAACAAATCGAAAGCCGCTTCGGGGGTACTCAAAAAGACGAGTCCCTGACCAAACACATGAAGATACGTGATACTACCTACGCAAACAATGTCAGGATGGGCGTTCCAATACGTGGCATCAGGCAAACGCGAGACGATGTGACGAACCATATTGCTTTGCCCATCGTTCGGCCAAGAGCCAGAGTTCCTTTGTAGTGAGATCAGTAATGTTGCCCAGAACAGGGAATGGCTTCGGGCCAGGGGGTAACGGGGCAGGTTGCTTCGGTTTGGTGAGCTGACGGTAGAGCGCATAAGAGAGCGTTGCCGCGAGAAGCACCGTGGGGAACGTCGTCGTGGTTGACATCCGAGTACGCCGCGCGTGATCAGACTGAAGGGAGCAGTGGCGGGAAAGATGGGACGAGTGGATCGGGAGATGGAGCAAAGAAGGAGGGTTCAGAGGAGAAGACGGGCGCGATCCATGGTCCCCGCCTCTCTTCCGCCTTTTTACGCTCGTCGGCTGTATAACTGGTTTGGTGCATCACGGGCAACGTGACAATCGCTGTCCATGTGCGACTAAGATGGCAAGCTTTGGCTGCGGATAAGTAAATGAAGGGATCGCCGAAAACATATGTATGTTACGTCGCCAAGTGAGGTCAACATGTCAAACCTGTCGAACCTTGAGTGCCTCTTACCAGACTCAGATCTGTCATAGCGCCACCGGACATGCAACCATTCCTGCCTGGGAATAGACCAACCTCCAATCCTTGGTAGATCGTCGCAACCGGTTGTTCATCCCCACCCAATCCTTTCTCCTCTTGTCTCACCCGGGGAGCCACAGATAAACTGTAACGTTTTTCGCGTCTGTCATTCTTACTTAGCTTGACGTGAGCCAACACGTACCTTGACGCGTCTACTGAGCCGATGGCGCGTCAGATTCGCCATGTAGCGCGGAGGAAGTGATACCCCGTATGTGCGTCGTCGTCGGGGAAGCCCCCGGTCCCCGGGTCAGTCGGCCTGAGAAGCAGAAAGTGGGTCTCGTGAGATGTGGCAGATTCAACGTAACACCAACAAACCCCGCCGATCTGCAAGATATGTACTACATCACAGGCCACGGCTAGCGAGAAATTAAATCAAGGGTACCTTTGCCTGCCCGATGACTAATGATGCACGCCGCCGACCTCATGGCATGGATCCGTCACCAGCCAAGGGAGTTGATTGGCAATGACTAGTGATGGTCGAAATGCGCTATTCCAAACTGGAAGAAATCTGAGAATCTAAGACAGTCAGCCACCCGAGTCCATAGGTCCAGCGGCCGTCCTACCATATGACCACGTACGCCCCAGCGCCCAACACGTTCATCCATCACGGCAACTGGGGGTCCCGTAGCAACTTTGAAGGGAATGAATGGCCAACCCTGTGATATAATACTCCTGAGAAGCAAACAAAGACTACGCTTCGAAGATCGCCTGACCAGCCCGATACTTGCAGGCATTTCGGCACGCTGCGATTAGAAGACGGCTAGCAAGCAGGCAAAAACCATGTTGACTACATATATCCAAAACCAGCACAATTCCTGAACTAACCCCAACGTATGTAAGAACAAACAATTTTCAAGTTTGGAGACTTGCCTCGCTAAAGGGCACTTGCCGACTCTCAGATTGCCTCGTGCAAACGCGTTTTTGATTGGCGAAGCTGCAATGCGGCGATAAGATGAGATCTGAGACGTTGGTAATATAAATGTAACCTGTGATGCAAGGGTCACCGGAGGGTGCGAAGAATATGTGAGTGGTGGATCTACACCATAGCAGAACACGGTTGACTGCCACTTCATGGAGAGGAGCCTGCATAAACTTGGAATTTGCTTCAATGCGAGCACCAATCATTATCATATTCTGTGGAAGGTAAACAGAGGATTGGTAGCCTGTAAACTGTAGATACTCAGTTACGAGTCCTTGGAAGACGAGTTTGAGTCGTACGAGATGGTGCATGACGGAACCCTGGGAAACGTTTACCATGTTCGGCACACAAAGTCGACACTCTTCACATTGATGTGGTTCTTCAATTCATACGTCTATTTTGTTTTCATGTGGCTCTCCCTGTCTGTCGATACTACTTGATAGGACATGGCACCCACAATGCAAGAATCGAGTCATTTGACCCGTGTTTAGACCGACCAAGCGTCTGCCAGATTAGATGGGGGCGATCGTCTCGTCTCATGTGTGTTGTTTTTTCCTCCAAATTCACTGTGTTGTTCATGTGGAGGACTTGCTGACAAGTTGGAACATATGTGTAGCAAATCCAGAGCAACGACAAAGGTTTCTTGCAAGACTTGTATCGTGCTATCGTGGCGTACATAGAGATGATCGGCGACTCGGATTCGTCGAGCAGCAACTACGGCGGGGTGAATGGTGAATGTTTTCTCGTGTGCTTGTGAGATCTTGCTGATATGCAGTCCTGTCGTGCTACGTCGTTTGATTCATATGAAGGCATAGGCTACGAGCATCTGCAAACGTTGTTCTACGTACCTCATCGCGGCCAGTAACCGAGTGTGTGTGATCCCAACGAAGCAAATATGGGCTCCACCTTCCAGCTTATACGTGCCGCCACTCGTGATGAGTGGTGCGGGTCCAGTATTGGTAGCAGCCAGCTCTGGTTATGCTTCTGGTTTACTCGTTGCACTCCCCGATACCTCGGCACGTCAGCGCTATTGTCACGTTGCGTTTTTTTTTGCCCTTTCGAGACCAACGAATTGATGCCAATAATGAGAGCAAGCACATACGCTCTCGTTCATGTATATGCACCTCGCACACCCCAGCGAATGATACTATCTGGCGATCTTACGCTGTGTTTTATCCCCTCCCATCCGACTGACCTCCACTATGCGCTCTGATCGACCAGCTGGTCGTGTTTGCTGGACAGCTCTGTCTTAGAGACTATCAATAGTACCTCAGCCCACTGTCGTTTCTTCGGCGTGCCCACGAAAGTTTTGCCGGATGACGCAGCACAGCGGCGGAGTCTGTTATCCCCAGTTGCTTCGAAGAAAATGAAAAAAAAAAGTCTTCAGGTTTGCTGCTGCCTTCTATTTGGGCGCTACTCGCTATTCGGATCACAGGGCGACCCTTCACACAGGATGCCGAGGATGACCCGGAGCGTGGCGCTTCGATCCAGGCAACAACACGGAAACCCGCTGCTGAATATGATTGAGGAAGGGATCAAGGGTTCGTGATCCTTTTACTTTCAGCGCCCCGAGATCAGCGACAAGAATGTTATCCACAGCTGCCGACGAGAAGACAGACACACCGCGCAATCAGGCTGAGATGTTGCTCGACTACGAGGTGTTGTAACAATACGGGGTATATTCAAATTCGTGTTCTTTTACGACATGATACGCTAAATACGTTTATGCTTCAGTGAAATCTGCAAGTGGTGTTCGTGCACGGCGCCTGTATGGCCGGAAACACTTATATTCTTACAGCGGAAGATTGCAGACTCGTCGACCCAAAAGGTGATCGAAGGTTTCTGAGTTGTTGATGCGAACCGATTGACGCGATTGACGTTGACATCTTTTTTCAGGTGCCTGAGGAGATCGCTCAACGACCGAGTATAGAGTATGCCTTCATCCTGATGCTGGGGTGCGCCTGCTAGGAAAGAGCAAGGGGAGAGGGTAAGGAACTCGATGAATCAGTCAAAGATGTAGCGGACGAAAACCGAAAGCTAAAAGAAGAAGTCGTACCGTTCAGGACATCTCACTGGAAAAGTGTTGACGAATCCACCACCCTCAGTCACTCAAGCGAGAAAAGGAGGACAAGGCAATGACGCGACAGGCCCTGCGTCGAGAGGAAGATGAAAAATGTAAAGCTCTCGCACAGAAGCAATGACTGCTGTGAGAACCCGGCGACCTCAGACGTCAGCTAGAGTGCAAGGACATTGAGTTTGAGAACCTCCGGAACGAGCTCGGGTACGACGAACTCACTACTCACCACTCTCTTCGAAGGTCGATGCGCTCTTTGGTACTGAAGTTATTGCTCTGGTCGATGCTCCCAACGTCAATATTCTGCAGACCTCTGCCTTCACTGCTGATTCCTTTGATTTTGTATGTCAACCGACGTACAGACGAGATAAAGGAGGCCAGCACCAGGATAGGTGAGTTCATGGGTCACAACCTGACACACCTGCTTAGTACTGTGCTGCACAGCGATAACGCACTCCTCGTGCAGATCGCACTGCAAGGTGCAACAGTTGAATTTTCACGCTAGATTAGTATGACTTGGGGGTTTTCAAGCCGAGCGGCCGCTTGCAGAAATTTACAACGACAATTGTGAAACAGGCGCACTTCATCTTTCAACGCGTTATGGTCTACTCGGTCAAATAACCAACCCTTCAATGTGTCCGAATGTAAAATCAGGCAAGTCGAAACATACAACGAGTCAGCAGTCTCGGAACAGCCAGGTCTGGATGCCGGCGACGTGCATTGCCCTGCCGCAACATGGGAAATCATCGCATACTCTGCCAATCGTACCGTCTCGCTTCGGGACACGTCGACACACAGCTTGGTCTCATTCGACACGCTCGAGACATGGGTTCATTCGCGTCCTCTCTAGATGACCGGTTTCTCCCAATTGGTGGAGATGGTGGGAAAATCACCACCAGTGATGTGCATTCCGGACCGGTAACTCTCCAAGTACGTCTGTTGACGGTCTCTCCTGTCTAACCCACTGAGCTCTTTCGTAGCTTGCAATCGCTTTAGCAATGCTCTTCAACGGCCAACATGACTACACCTTCCGCATTTCCCGCTCGTTCCGTCCTCTCCTTGATCTTCGCCCCATCTATTGGACATATCAGCGATTTGAAGATTAGGTTCAAGACCTACATGCGGATGATGCTCGACACGTTCATCCAAACCATCCCCACCCTGAGCGCTGTAATCGTCATTTGGAAGAGTGACTCTGGCAGCGTAGCAGATTCACATGGTGACCCGGCTTGGACTGACGTCCTCCCGTTTGTCGTCCTCGAGATTATCAGCGACGGCATGGGCCTCCGAGGTATCACGGGCAAACGTCTTGGCAGTTCGTGACTCAGACAACCGGTAGGTGGTCTGTGTGGATCCATACCCGCATCGCAACTAACCTATCTTTGTACAGTCGTCCCCAATAGCACCACGTCCTGGTGCGAACTCGTGAGTACTCGTGACCGAACCTCGTCACTCACGCGATCACAAGGGCATGGCTTTCGTATTCCTTTTGAGCGGTTCCACCGGCAGTGCGTTAGTGATCAAACAAGATCGGAGACGTGGCATGTATCTACTATAACTTGTATATACACCAAAGGTATTTTTTTCACATTCGCTCGGACATGGGCAATAATCTATACATTCTATGACACTTTCCCCGAGTCGCAAGTACCTCCGTCCGCTATATGTCGCTATCATCCAGTACATAAAGCATGGCAAACGGACAGCACTGATTGTTGAGCAAACTCCACATTCGGCAGTATTCAAGCATACCCACCTTTTCTGCCGTCCGGGAACAACGCCATAGACAACCGCCTCCCTCAGCCAGACATCTTGCGCAGTTCGCTAGTTCGTTTGGTTTTTCATGCGCCGGGAGGTGTCATGTTCGAATGCAGCTACGATCCGATTGTCCCGTCGAATCCAACAGCCAATAAAAGGAGTAAATTAGGGTACCTCGGTGGAGTCAAAGGAAGGCACCGGGGGACTTGCGCCCTGGTGAGAATGACCACATCCCTGGGAAAGAGCGAGAAACTCAGAATCTTTGGATACTGGAATGGCAGTGGATAAGTCGATGGACCTTTGAGAAACCTAAAGTAAATCCTCAGGGACGTAGCTGGGTCAGGACGTGAGAACCAATAGATGGATACCCAAGTGAGAAGTAGGACAAGTCAGTGTGGCTGAGCGGGATCTGCACCACACGGCTCACTCCCGTCGTATTTTCAAGGATAATCGTTCACCCAATTGTGCAGTTTTTCGTAGATCCAAGCAAGTAACTCGACTGGAGAATCTGAGGTTGGGTGCTGTGTTCTACAAGGTAACCAATGCTATGGTCCCGGTGCCAGGTCCGTCTGACGCGTAATCTAGAATAGTCGAATAATCTGCAACAAACGGTGTCACCATGCGAACGTACAAAGTGTCCCCGTTCGCTACCCTGGGCGACTACTAAAACACGATCAGTCTATCTTGGAAGAACTTGGATGTCGTAGACTCACCATGCTCGTCGTATCCCAATGACAGCATTTCGTTATGTGCAATCTGTCCGTAGAAATGAGATGGAACGCACGATGTATAGAAGAGAACATGCCCCAGCGTACTGTTTGATCGCAAAACCTCGCTTTCGAGGGACATCAGAAACCCATACCAAGGTAAACTGCCAGTGTGTGCCACCACATGGAAGCTGGGACGGTCGGGGGATGAAGTAATGAACGGAGGGTGTAACGTGCGGGCATCATGGAAAGTTCCGGATCCTAGGTGCTTCATTATGAATCTTGGAGCACAGGTCAGTGACAAACCATACATACATCCATAACAATAGAGCAAGGGAATTGTATTCGTCGCGATGCTGATTCCTGTGCACGTGGTGAATGTTGAACATCCCAAAGTCGTCAACGTCGATGTCTCGCGTAAACATGGGCAACTCGTCGTACTCGCTCGCCCAGTTTCCCCAAACCAGACCTAAACTTCGAGATCAGAAGACAGTCGTTCTGTTCCTACGATGCCGTTCTGCCATAGTTCTACTGGTCTCTGTACGTCGGCAAAAAGTGCACCGCATTTCTGGGCCGCATCCTCGTCGATTCCTTGAGAAGCTCGTCGGGACACGTATATAGAGTTCGAGTTTTCCGCGGAACAGATCTAGCCTGCCGTCAGAAACGGAGATTATGAATAAGAAAAAAAAAACACCTACAACACAGCTCTGACAGTGTCCCGCGTCACGCGCGACGTTGCAATATCTATCTTGTCGACCCCTGAAAGTCCGTTGGCGCGAGTCGGACTGGCCCTGTGACAAACACAAACGTTCCAGGCATTCTGGGACAATGGAATCGTCGTACAAAATGGCTTCCAACTCGACCTGTTAGTCCCCTCATTAGTGGCATGACCTACGCTATTTCATTCTTTTTGCCAACTTTGCTTTTGCTGCTCCCCAAAACGTGGCTGTTGACGACGCTGTATTGACGGGCGCTGTTGTAGGTGCAGGGCTGCCGTTGTGTGAGAACCCCTTGGTATGACGAATCTATTTAGAAATGGTTTCAAGTGTCCGTTGAGAAATTCTGACGTTTCACGATCACCGACGCGCAGAAGGCATAGGAACATGGTTTTGCCCCCGCGGTTTGAAATTGTGAATATTGACGTAATGAGTTGAGAATGGTTGCGGCAGTGCCTTGCGCGCGTTTCAAAGATCACGTTCGATGAACCTGTTGTGAGCAGTGTACAATTGGTTGTCCCCTAACGTACACGAGAATGACTAGGGAATACAAGATGGTGCATGGAGTCCTCTCCTGTGAGGAGCAATGAGCTTGACCTCCTCGAGCAAAAAGCCATAAGAAAGCAAGGGAGGACTAGAATACAAGAAAAGAATGACGCATACTCACGAAACGCACATATTGAATCGTCACATCCTTACAGATCCACTTGAAGTAGACCACCCCCCGCTTGAGACGCACAATCTAGACGTTTTACGCACTCCCCGTCCCCTGTGCCAACAACCGTAACACCGCTTCCGACCGCGGTTTAACCGCCAATTTGAACGGATTCGGCACTCTATCACCCATCGTCAGCTTTCGTCCACCTCGCGCCCCCATGATAACCACACGCACCGAAAGATGGAATTCTCATATACCACCTCGGGGTCGATTTCCACCCCATGTTCATCCACAGCCTTGCTGATGTCTAGCGTGGCAATCATGGAAACCATGAGCAACCACCCCGAATGCTCGACAAGATACTGGCCGGGACACCGGCTGGGTATCGTGGCCACAACGCATACGTGAGCGTTTCAAGTGTGGTCGAGTAGAGCAGAGGGCGCGCTTACCGTCTTCCGAAGCCAAAGACGTACGTACGTGGATCGCGCCGTCGTTCTGCCACCTCGTCTACAGCAGGTTCGAGATACCGATCAGGATTGAACACGTGGGGATCCGGAAAGAGGGTTTCATCCCGCAGAATGTTCCTGACACACATCCTGATCAATCCACGCCTCCACTGCCACGCAGACATCCGAGTCAGACGTACCATATGTTCGCAAACACCTAGCACGCGGTTAGACGAACGCCACACTGAAATCGAGAGAGCGAGTTGACATACGAGTGACCCCTTGGGTATAAAGACACCATCGTAAACGTCATCCTCCATCAACCTATGGGGAAGACCTGTGACAGACATGAACACTAACCTACACGCGACTCGACTCACAGCGGGACTCACCCAGAGGTACAGACACACTCCATCTCAGCAATTCCGTAAAGACAGCATTGCAATATGGCAACGAGGCTCGATCCTCAACGACTGGCAATCGATCCTGTCCAATCACTCCATCTATTTCTGCCTGTGCTCGCTTGAGTACTGCGGGATACTGCACCATGACGAGGATAAAATGAGAGAGGGTCGTGATGATCTGTGGATCACGGTACTTTGGTTTTCATGTTTTCACGAGGGGGTAGGGGTGGGTACTTACAGTGTCAATGCTAGCATTCGTGGATTAAATAAAAGCAAATTTTGACAAGGAAACATGTCTGACCTACCGGCATACATCGAGTTTGCGGTCCATCTCAGATCGAAATCCTGTTGAGCATCAAGTCCCTTTCCCTTGCCATTCTTTGCATCCAATATCGTGGAGACGAACGATGCCTTTGCGGTGCCCTTGCGCTATCCGAAGACATGAATCAGCTGCATGAAAGACAGGTGAAGAATGATATACCCTCTCATCCAAAACGAACTCGTATGGCTCATCGGCAAATTGCTTTAACTTCTTGCTCCAGATGGCGGCTTTCCGCTTGAATCCTGCACCAGGGCACCAGTCTGGCAAATACTTCACTGGACATCACACACGTCAACGGTGCACTCGCTCGAAACCAGCCAACGAGAACGTACAGTAAGGAATGATGTCGACAGGCCAGATACCACCATTAAAGGCGATCTTATTGGCGAGCAATGAGACACACTCCTCGGCAAGCATCAGAAAGTGGTCGTCGGTCGACTGGACATGGTGTCCATACAAGACCAATAATGTCAATCCACCCGCGTACCTGACCACGTGACCAAAGTGAGACGGGACCGAACAGAAAAAAAATCAAGAAAAATGACGCACCGCCGGAGGTGATCCTGAAACTTGGACGGATCTTCGAGAAGCCCTCTGAGGAATGGCTTCGTTTCGAGCTCGAGCAACGGGTGGTATTGTTTGATACTGGACGATCCGAGCGCAATTTGCATCAGCCTCCGCTGTCGACGCAACTGATCGCCGTATGGTGTAAAGGCTGACATGTTCTCGCATCCGCATCTGATCGGATAAGATTTAGATTGTATGCAAGTGGGAGGGAGGTACGGCAGATGTACAGTTCTCCCACCATGACGAGACGTGGTTTGTCAGAGTATATCGCCCCACGCTTATCCAACAAATCGAAAGCCACTTCGGGGGTATTCAAAAAGACGAGTCCCTGACCAAACACGTGGAGATATGTGATACGACCTATGCAAAAAAAAGTCAACATGGAGACGAACGCAGGATGAGGTGACGAGCCATATTGCTTTGCCCATCGTTCGGTCAAGAGCCAGAGTTCCTTTGTAGTGAGATCAGCAACGTTGCCTAGAATAGGGAATGGCTTCGGGCCAGGGGGTAACGGGGCAGGCGGCTTCGGTTTGGTGAGCTGACGGTAGAGCGCATAAGAGAGCGTTGCCGCGAGAAGCACCGTGGGGAACGTCGTCGTGGTTGACATCCGAGTACCCCGCGTGAGATCAGGCTGAGGTGGGCGGTGGCGGGACAGATGGGACGAATGGATCGGAAGATGGAGCGAAGAAGGAAGATTCAGAGGAGGAGACGGGCGCGATCCATGGTCCCCGTCTCTCCTCCACCTTTTTACGCTCGCCGGCTCTCCGACCGTGGCTGGTTTGGTGCATCACAGGCACACGTGACTGTCCATGTGCGACTGAGGTGGCAAGGGCAACGGATAAGCAAACGAGGGGATCGCTAGAAACATACGTTACGTCGCCAAGTGAGGTCAAACATGTTAATATGTCAGACCTGCCAAACTTTGAACGCTTCTTGCCCTGCTGGCCGGCGACGAGACAGACGTGTTTTGTCATGGCACCACCGGACACGGAACCACGCCTGCTTGGGGTAGACCGACTTCCAATGTTTGATAGATCGTCGCAACCGATCTGCCATCCCCACCCAATCCTTTCTCCTTTTGTCTCTCCCGGCGGCCCACAAATAAACGTTTTTCGCGTTTGTCATTCCGAGCTTGAAGTGAGCCAATGCGTACTTTGACGCATCCACTTAAAGCCGAGGGCGAGTCAGACTCGCCGCGTTGCGCGGAGGAAGTGATTCCCCATTTGTGCGTCGTCGGGGAAGCCCACGGTCCCCATCAGAGTCGCGCTAAGAAGCAGAAAGTGAGTCTCGTAAGATGCAGGTTCGATGTAACACCGACAAACCCCGGTCTGCAGGCACTGTGGCTACGGCTGGCAAAAAAAAAAGGAAATCAAGGGTACCTTTGCTTGCCCAATGAATCGGTGGCCATGTCGGCCTCAAGGCCTCAAGCGTGGATCCGTCACTAGTCCTTAGGGAAATACTGCAATGTGGGTTGCCAACAGTGGTGCTCGAAATC